>CACRXK020008326.1:0-21045 GCA_902702795.2 Paramuricea clavata
CCCCCCCCCGCCCCCCCGCCCGGTACGCCTATGTGGTTGACAAATTGTCAACGGCTTGTTGGCAACTTGCTACAAGGCGGTTCAGCTCAGCTTGCGAACACATCTTGTTGACAAGTTGCGAGAATTTTACGTGTGCAATTGGCATTTCATTTATCGTGGATAATTCTATCTGCATGATATTTTCACGCGCATTTGAATGACGATGATTTGGGAACAATGAGACAAATTAACGCCAAAACTGTTCAACCAAAATCACATGCGATTTTGACCGTTGCCATGCCACAGATTTGAGGTGTCGTTGAAATTAGCGAGATTGAATTTTTCAAACATAAATCGAAAAAAATAATTAATTTACAAGACTAAAATGAAAGGTAAGGCCTGCCGCAATTGTTTTGTCTCGAAGTTGTTTTCGTACGGCAAAGCTACGAGCCGTAAGCTAGATCTTTATTAGTGACGAATAATATAACGGATACTGTAGCAGAAACCTATTATTGCTACACCGGGTATTAAAGGCTGCAATCCAGTCGCAAGTTTTTCGTACACGCACGGAAAAGCTTAAATTCATTTGTTATTTGTGAAATGTTACTTACGAGATAATTAAATTAACGAAAGGACAGCATTTAGAGGGATTTCAACTCTTTTGTGTGTATACGTAATAAAAACGTTTAACTGGCATCGCCAAAATTGTATTACACGAATTACTCTTGTTTTATCATTTTAGACAAATTAATCACAAGTACTTTATCATTGTTGGTTCTGCTTTTGTGTTGCTGTTTTTGCAAAGGTACTAGCGTATCTTTTTTTATGTACTGTAGTTTGGATCAAAACTATACCTCTACGTGTTATGACGTTAAAATTAAGATACCATGTGGAGGAACAAGGAATGAGCCTTATACTGGAACTCTAGGAAGAACAGTTAAGAACTGATAGAGCTATCCGGTATAAAATAATGTTTAGTTGATAGTAATGATAGTAATATTACAAGACCATTTGAATGGACCTTACTGGACCTCTAGGAAAACTTTAGAACTGATATAACTATCCAGTATAAAAAAAGTTACTTTAGTTTAGGTTTCCTCTTGTAGTAAGTGTAGTACTACAAGATCTCTAGGGAGAACAGTTTAGAACTGTAGTGATTATCAATAAGAGATTAATCTTATTGAACGCCCAGAGAGAACAGTTTATAGAACTTATAGAGCTATCCACCGTAAACGGGCTTGTATAATTCGGTTTAGAGGGTAACTGAGTATATGTTCTTATTTTACTCTGCACAGGAGCAGAACACATGAGATGTAATCGTACCTCGGACAAGATCGGATGCTTCAAGAGGAGTCTTCCATTTATGGGAGTGAAGTTGTTTGATATACTGGTGATGACGGATCGAGACTGGACGGCACCGCAGTATGGTGGTCAGGATATTGACTGGTTTAACTGGGCGGACTATATACATGGGTAGGCTGTCCAAAATCTTGATCAATAACATTTTTTTCGATTTTATTTTGAACACTAATGCTTTAAGGGATAGTTCGTACCCCCCACCCCCCCCCAAAAAAAGAATACTTTGCACATCCCTAGAATGTTTTCTCACCTCACCTAGAGAAATTTGCACGCAGCCCCCCATAAATTTTTCAATGCTTATTGTATTAAATTACAGTACTGTGATTGAAACATGGATTTTGCTAAATAAGACCAAAAATCTCAAAATTTCCTGGGGGGCTTCATCCCCTTACCCCCAAACTCCCCCGGCTGCGCCCACATACCCCTGCTGCAGCTTGCTCGGTGACGCTATGTGTCCCCTCACTCACCTCCCACCCTGAATTTTCGGCACCCCCTCCAGAGAATATTCTGTAAATCTGTCTAGCTATGGTCCCTCGTATGTATATATTCTATATATATATATATATATTGTACAAGCCTTATGCACCAATGTTTGATTGATTTCAACCCTATAGGTTTAGATGCCGCTGTTACGAGAGACTTAAACAACTCGCAAAAGACAATGATAAAAAATATCACCACTTCTCAATTTCAAACTACGGGGAATGCTGGACGTCGGAGGATATTATCTACGACTTGGCAAAGCTTGGTTTGGACGATACGTGCGTCGGGGATGATTTTCTCTCGTGTCGACTCGAGACAGAGAGCGAGTGCTTTGGCGCAGCGAACAGTCAGTTTGTTTATCATGTTCATTATGAGCACGAACCGCACGTAGATGAGTTCGAAATTCTGAACAGTGAATGCACAATCGAGACATTGACTGTTTGCATTTCACCCAGTACTTCGTATGCTAGTTCAACTGTTCAGCCATAATTCCATAACGATTGTATTATAAAGAACGATTGATAACTTATTTAATCAGTGTTTGTAATACAGGGTGTATCAAAAAAAGCGCAATCCTCGACTGAAATTAATGTAAATTGCTAAAGAAATAATAGACCAAAACGTTAAAGTTTACATTCATTTTAAAGCGTAGCCATTCAGCTTTCTAACAATGGGTTGTTTCTTAAATTTGACTCATTGGTTCGCGGGTAATAATACTTTACGTTATTGCGATTGGAGATTAAAAAAATTGAGATGGAATAACAAATCGTTCTCATGAAAATAACTGATTTTTTCATTAAAACAAAAAAATGTTGCATTTTATTAAATGGATTGTAACAATAAGTATAATTACGGCTTTTCTTCCACTATTTTTAACTCAGTTTGAAACTTCAAATGCGATATAATTTTGGCTTGGACCATCTAAGCTGACTGACATCAACTTGCTATAATTTCTGTTTACATTACATCGCAATTCGATGACACTCTGGCTCAGACACCAGAATGTTTTGACGATTTTTAGCATTCGTTTAGGATTTTCAAACAACCTGGTCTGTTTTAAAATACTTTTAATTTGTTCTTACGTGGTTTTCCAGATGTAGTGACGACAACATTAAAGTTTAAAGAAGAAAATTCTAACATTTAAACTGACTAAACAATAACATAGTAAACTTGCATAATTAAACAGCAACTAAAAATGATAAGTTTTACTAAATCTTTTCCTGTGCAATTATTACTAGCATTGGAGACAAGGATAATAGTTTGTTTGAAAGAGAAAAGAACAGGCTTTGAAGTAAGCCTAAAAGCGTTTAACTAGAAATAGTATTTCGAAAGTTATACAGCACAAAAGATGAATTGCGTTTATTTTGATACACCCTGTATATAATTCTCACGATCAATTAATTAATAAAGAAAATCACGAGCAGATCTAGCCTCATCTGCAAGGAGGGGTGCAGGTTTTCCATGGAGTGGTGCATGAGGGAGCCTTACTGCCCACTCTCCTCTGCAATCTGCAGCGCTACCATCCCAACATTTTACATCATCTTTTGTTACATCATCTGTTACATTTTACATCATCTTTTGTTTATCAAGTTTATATCGGATTTTTATCACGTGTGCGTGACTGGACAGTTGCTGTAGCACAGTACAGTAAATGTAATTGTTAAAGTACAGTATATTTGAGCACAGTATACATAAGTATGGCTATATGGTATAACAACTTCGACATGTTTACATATTTAACCATGACATTTAACTAAAGCATTCTGAGTATTTTCTCGTGAGCTCACAAATCAATTAAATCGTTTCAAGAAATCAACAGAGTAGAAATTCCGCTAATGAGCTAATCGCTATTTGAAAAGCAGAAATGTACGGTCAAGAAGATTTTTTAGGGTGGTGGTGGGACTTCTCTGGGGGGATGCTTGACACCCACTAGGTGGGGTGCGCATCTCCTGCACCTCCACGACAAACATTTGTTCGTGTGAAGCAGCCTTAATTGTATGTCAAACATGAAAATCGTCTCCCACCTTGCTGACAAAAAGGTTATATCACTTATATGCAACAGACTGATAATTCAAATATCTGGCTGTCGGCGTGATCGCGGCTTTGCCCTTTAATCCATTGTCGATATTGTCATAAAATGATTAGCAAAATAGATCTCATTGTCTTTGAAAAGAAAGACTCACACCTTCGCCAGTCTTCAGCGAGGGAGGATTGCCATTAATTGCCGTGATTTTTGCAACCTTTCGTTTATAGTTATTGTTATGTGACAATACAATAAATTACTTTAAGCTACCATGATATTACTAAGGAAACGCGATCAATTAGGCAGATGTCGTCGCTGACAAGAGTCTCTTACGATATGGCAAAACTAGTACAAAACTGGCCATGCTAAAACGTACTTCAGTACAAAGTTTGTACAATACAGTGACAGTCAACTCTCAAGAGAAAGCTTATTTTGAAAGATGAAAAATTGTACTCTTTGTAAGTGACGTACCTTGTTGGTTTTAACTTGATATTCAGTGATATTGCTTCAACTACAATGAAAGGTAATATTCTATTGAGTTTCTCAGTCATTTATGAGTGGATTTGCCCAATTGATAAGGGATCCGAGGTACCTACGATTTTAACGTCCTTATCCGAGAAGACGCGAAAGTCTAACCATTTATAAAACTACTGTTATTTCGAAAAGTGTGCATTTTAACAACACATCTATTTTAAAAACTGTATACAGTATTTCGAATCTATATTTCGATTCATTTTCAGCAGTATATTTACAAGAAAAATAATATACAGTTTTTAAAATAGATGTGTTGTTAAAATGCATACTTTTTTCGGAATAACATTCTAAGCATTTACTGATGTCAATGTAAAGGTAGCTCTTTCTCCTCAATTATTTTAAAACCTCGAGTGGAGGTCCGACCAAGGATCAACCCAGGGTCTCCCAGCTAGTTGAAAGGCAAGCGACGTGGTGTCCACGACACCACAATGAAATATCAGTGTTAAAGGCACAGTTCAGCCTTTTGAACGATGGTTTTTAAGGCGCATTTGAGCCCTTTTAATTGAAAAAACTAACTAGGAAAATCAATTAAGCAATAATTCAAAATCAGTAAACTCGATGTTTTTAACAATATAAATGTTTTAAAATGTTAAAAACATTAAGTTAGTGGTGATTTTCCTAGTTAGTTTTTTCAATGGACGACTTGCGCTTAAGAACAACGAAATCTATCACCACAGCTAGAAAGAGCGTCTTGGAATTAGTAATATTACAAAGTTTGGTTGCGAAATGCTGTAAAATACGGAAAATATAGCCCTTTAAAGTTGGCAAATTTGTATACTTTTGTATTACGTTTGTGAATTGGTAACTAAATTAGTTACCAATTTCCGCACGTAATAGAAATGTATACAAATTTGCCAACTTCGCAGGGCTATATTTTCCGTATTTTACAGCATTTCGCATCCAAACTTTGCAGTTTTTCTAATTTTGATAACTTCTTTCCGAAAATATCCTTTGTTATTCCCAGATTAAAAATTTTTCTAAAGCGCAAGTCGTCCATTATAAGGGCTGAAATGCGCCTTATAAAAACCATCGTTCAACAGGCTGAACTGTGCCTTTAATTTTAGCCATCTCGCTTGACATCATCTCGTATAGTAAACTAGTCCCAGGATATTTTCCTCGATGGAAATGCCAAAAATTAAATTATACATTGTCACATATTCCTGGTTTAATAGTTCTCAATATAATGTATATAGGTTTGGCTTGAAATTCTCATATAAACGCTAAAATATACGAAAAGTGTTTATTTTGTAGTCTACACAGTTAGAAACCTTTTAAATGTATCTGGCAGTTGAGAAACACAAAATAATAGTGATAAGGGACTGGTCATAATTTAGCAGGAGGGGTGGGGAGGTGGAAACAGTGGGGTCGGGGGTCACATATTTTTTAGCCAGGAAAAAGGGGGGTTCATAAAATATTAGACAGTTTATGAAGGTGGGGGAGGGGGTCTGCTGTTTTAGTTCAATTAATTGTTTTATACATGCCTTCTCACATTTTGTTTGAGTTGCATTGAAAAAAATTGATTCTTTAAACTTAGAATGAAAGTATAAAAAACTAAAGTTTTATATATGATTATATATTGGTATAATATAAATTTTAGTATTTGATTTAAAGCGCAACTAGAAAATTAGAAAATTTAAAGTGCAATTAGAAAATTTATTGAATGCAGGGTTTAGTAGTAGGTAGGTACATTTTTACTGGGGGGGGGGGCATTATTTTTCCGGGCTATGGCAAAGCAGGGTCACAAAATATCATTCCTTAAAATTTTGAATTACACCTCCCCCCCTGATAAATTATGACCAGTCCCTAAATATCGTCAATTTTAATTCAGTTATCATTGATGCTGTAATTATAATTAAAGTGCCTAAGTATTTCACTTGTGGGATCTTTATGGATTTGAAAAGAGTGTAAAAAGTTAGTTAATTAATAATAGGCCTTTAAACAACAGACTGTTCCCGAGTCCTAGCCTCCTGGGCTCTAAACACGGCTATTGAATTTGGCCTTGATTAAAGAATCAATATTGTGCATAGGAGCCTGGGACTCAGGAACTGTAGGCAGTTTAGAGGCCTGTATCTTCGAAATTATTGCACTAAATCAAAAAAATCTTTTGAACTTATTAACTAACTTTTTATGCTCTGTTCAAATCCATAAAGGTCCCACAAGTGATATAGGCACTTTAAAACTTTGTAAAATTGGCCCCCTACTGACAGCAGACGACTTGTATTGAATCTACCCGTTTCGTCTATCAGTTTTCAAGAGTATAACATAAGTTGCAACGTTTTTGTGAAAACATTACACAGTTCCTTTGGCTTTGCCAATAATGTGCTAAGTGACGTATAATTAGGGCGGAACTAACAACTTAAACTTTAAAACGTTTTAGGTGAAGTTCTGGGACTTTTTATTACCTTTGCTGTTGTTTTCTGGATCCCAAATTTACAAGGTACAATTTCTTTCTACAATGAACGTAAGCTTTGGTTAACACTGTGTAAGAATATGAGAGAGCGGTCAGTGTGATGGCTAGTGGATCACATTCATTTGGAAAAATAAGGATTGGTCCCTACAGTCTTACTGGAGTTCAACAGTTTAGAACTGATAGAGCTAGTGGAAATAAATTTATCTCAGTTCCGTAGTAGTGGACCGGCCAGATCTGGAAAAAAGTGGGATCCTGAATCTCAAGGAATAAGGATTCATTATAGAAGAAACGTTATGCAATGTTCAAATTTGCCATAAATGACGATTGTACGGTCGATCAAGTTCATGTTAAGAAATCTTTGAAGAAGGATGTAACTGAATCAATAAGAAATTATCCTTACTGGACCTCTTGGGAGCTATCCAGTATAAATAAAGTTAGTTTAGTTCGGGTTACCTCCTGTAGTAACACAGGATCATAGGAGATGGCTCTTAATGGACCTCTAGGGAGAACAGTTTAGAACTCATAGAGCTATCCAGTATAAATAAAGTTAGTTTAGTTGGCAGTGGCACCGTGGGACCCATGTTTTTTGGGGGGCCAAGTGCAGTACTTTTCCGACAAACCGAAAATTTTTTCCGAGGTCTCAACAATAGGAGGGGGGCCATGCCCCCCCCCCGGCCATGGTGCCACTGAACACAGGATCAATAGGAGATGGCTCTTAGTGGACCTCTTGGCCGAGAATAGTTTAGAACTGATAGATCTATCCAGTATAAATGGAGTTAGTTTGGTTTAAGTTTCCTCCTGTGACAACAGTAGACCAAAAAGACATCAAGTTGTTGATGGATTTTTAGGAGATGGAATTTCGAGCGAAAAATGTGTGTACAATTTTCAGACCAAACAACAAGCATTAATTTCCCAACAAGACATCAACCACATCAGACCCCTAGGAAGAACAGTTTGAACCAAGAAGGGATGGGTCCTTGCTAGATCTTTTTGAACTGTTAGAGCCACAGTAACCAGTATAAATAAAGTTAATTTAATTTTCATGATATCAACTTTCATTACCAGTCTGCAGAAGCCATCATGCAACCTGTGATCGAATATACTCGAAGGTCAACTGCATTGACACTTTTCAAAACCGCAAGAGAATCTATGACGAGCTCATTATCACTGACCGTGATAAGAAATCTCCAAAAGCAAGTGGTATTCCAACTGACTGGTTCCACTGGGAGGAATATTTGCTGGGGTAAGACAATTGCATCCACTGATCTACAATAACTAGTACTGGATATTGCAACAGTGGTGCAAAAGGGAGTTCTCAACGGGGCAGGTTGACAAAGCTTGGGGGTGACAAGGTATAACAGATGCAATATGGTAAACATGAAAAGTTTTAGAATATCTTTTTGATTCTACAATTCTTTAACCCATTAAGTTGCACTTGGGACCACATAAATGAAAGAATTGTGGAATTAGGCGTAAAAAAATACCTGTGGTTCCAGTTCCTGACCGACCCAGCTATTTTTTTCTGGCGACCCTATTATTTTTTCAATGCAATTGACTGTGCAACCCTATTTTCTCCGGGTGGTTGCAGGCTGCTGCCAAAATGGTGTCTGTTGTCGCACTAACTATTGAAAGAAACATGAAAAAAATATTCAAAAAAAATATTCCCGACTTACCGACACTAATTTTTTTCGTGATATGAAACCGGAACCACAGGTTTTTGTTCTCACCTTATAGTAATCAAGAACAGATTACTAAATCATTATTATTTACTGCATCATTTCTGATCAACATTTGCAAAGAACCATCCAGGTTATGGTTATGCAATCTGCAAACTAAGATATTGGGAAGTTTTGCTCATTTGACTGCTATGTGCACAAATACCCAGTCAACTAGACATCCTATAACTTTTGCTCTTGTTTGACCAGGACAAGAAAACTCTCATGCAAACTCTCACCCTCATTTGACGAGCAGGATCAATCTTCTACTACCCCTAAAAACTTTCAACTATTCCTATTTTAGACTAGCTTGCCGATGCCTGGAGAGATTAAACAGACTTTCGGATGGAAATTTGAGCATATACAATCAATTTACAATAGAAAACTACGGGGAATGTTGGAGTACGAGACATGGCCACGACTCTCCATATATCCTCACAAGATCTAACAACTGCATCGGAGCTGGATATCTGGATTGTCAGCAGAACAGCACGAGTGAATGTAGTGGGACGCAACTTTCGAGTTTTCTTTATCAAATACATAACCGAACTAAACTGCTCGATGAACATTGTGAAATAGTAAAAAGAATTGTATGTCCATCTTCGACAATAACTCTACTACAGAATTCATCAACACCCTTTTTAGGAAATGCAACAGTCTTCGGAAATTTTACCAACACCCGGCAATACCCAACTTCTCAATTTCTGAGAAACTCAACAGTTTTGATAAATACTACCAACACTTGGCAGTACATGAGTTCCCAATTTCTGAGAAACTCTACAGCTTTGATAAACACTACCAACATTTGGCAAAACACAATTTCACAAGCTCTGGATACCTCGGCAGTTTTGAAAAATGCTACTAACACTTCCCTCAATACATATTCTCAAATGCCATCTTCAACAATATGGTCCATAGATTCCCAAACTACAAGGCTGAAAACAAGCTCACTGTATACTACATTTAATGAATCGACAAGCAAGACATTTTCAAATCAAACAGATTCAATGCTTTCCCAATTGCAAACCCTCAACACAGGAGAACTGCATACTTCTGGTAGCAAACTTCAGAACGTGACATTAGCCCCAACACAAATTTTTATTACAGGATCAATGCGCTACACAACATCTGCTACTGAGCTGTCAAATGTTGAATCCACGAGACCTTATTCTAACCACAGTATCTCACTCACTTTGGCAAGATCCTCAGAAACAACCGTATCAACACCCTCAAATGCAGAACAAATAGCAAACAAGAGTTACTATATATCTAAAGATGCAAGCTCTATGACCAGACTCTCTGTGAATCGAGAAACAACTCTTCAAACTAGCAAACTCAGCTTCACTATATCCAGCATCAACACAAGTCCAATCAAAGAAACATCAATTCGAGCTTCGCAGTCGATCTTCCAGCAAAATCTATCAACATCTGAAAGTATTAAGCAAATTTTGTCAACTCGTCTAGACACAATGCTATCATCAGCGTTGTCAGGGCAACTGAATATAACGTCCACCACAACTGGTAATGTCATTTCAATGACACCAAAGCCAGATCAATCAAACACATCCGGATATATTTCTACAACACAAACAATGTATAGTCATTTACCTGTACAGAGTGTGGAGAAGTCCCCTGAAGTTCCACAGGTACTACAAAACTCCTCCATAATATCCATAAATATCCATAACACAGAAATTTCCACATCCAGTATACAGTTTAGAGATCTCCATACGCTAAGTACAATTCTCTCTGGCAAGCTGACGCAAATTATCCAACCATCGTATATGAAGTCGTCTCTTCAGTGGTACAGTAATGCTTCTGGCAGAAACTTGATTTCCACATCATCATTCAGTGAATCCTATAAAGACCCCAGAAATTATTCATCTATAAAACAGTCTGAAACAAGCATGATGGGTTCACAATTCACACATGCGAATGTTGTTTTATCATTAAGATCACATGTGAATGAGACACTTTTCACATCAATATTTAACGAGAGCTCTACGAGGTTTCTTAATTCTGTCTATCCTACAACTTGGCTGAATGAAACACCTACCTCTGTCTATGTATATCCATTTTCGCCACTGGAAGAAACGTCAACAATGCAAAGATCTATGTCAAGTCAAATTAAAGCTAGTCATGAAATATCAAGAGCAAACAAACCAAGTTTGACATCAATATTTAAGGAGAACTCTACAAGGTATCTTTCTTCTACCCCTCACAATGTTCGTTCATTTTTGCCACTAGAGGCCGGAACAACATCAACATTGCAGAGATCTATGTCAAGTCAACAAATTAAAGCCAGTTACGAAACATCAAGAGTGAACAAGCCAAGTTTGACATCAATATTTAAGGAGAATTCTACAAACTTTCTTTCTTCTACCCCTCACAATGTTCGTTCATCTTTGCAACTTGAAGGAACAACGTCGACAATGCAGAGGTCCATATCAAGTCAAATTAAAGCCAGTTCTGAAATAACAGTCTCAAGTGAATCACAGAGAGTACCTGACAATTCAAACTCAAGAACCGTCACTCCAAATGGCGGTAATTCTGCCATGACCCAATTACCAACAATATTTATGGTAATTTTTATCATAATGCTTATTCACTTTGCCTATGCATGATTCTTAACTGAAGTAAAAGCAAGGATGTACTTCATCTAAGCATGTCCCTATAACCCAACCAAATCATAAACAGTAGCATTGCCAAAGGCTACCAAAGAGGGGCTGCCCACGTGTACTCCTCCCTTTCCCTTTTTGGATAGACGGCAGAGTTAGTCAGAGCCGCCCCCGAGCCTTTTCCAACAAAACATTTTAGTGCTCCTGACAAGTGATTCATGATAATTTTTATACTTTAATAATCTGCCCAGATTTGAACTTTTTGTGTGCCCCGAGATCTCGTCAAAAACTGCCTAACTCTGCAGTCTGGATTTTTGGCGGAAACATATATTTTGATCCTTCCCTTGTAAAATTAAAAAATTAATATAAGTGCACAAATATCTTATTACCATAAGTTGATAATTGTGGAAAGGTATCTATTCTAGTATAACTTCATTTATTGTAACAATCATCAAGAAAGCTAGCTTAAGCCAGGTCGCTAGGAATATTTAAGTTGGAAATGAAAATATGTCATCGGGAAAGAAGGAAAGTTTAACAACTTTAAAATAGAAAATGTTCAGTAGAGTTTAGGAGTTGAAATACACTTAAAAATGATAAAGAATTAATAAATTAACTTGTATGTAAAACTTACCGGGTGTCCTGAGGTTTTCATCAAGTATTCGAATTATTTTTCAGCTCATTTTCACTCAGTAATTTTTTAAACAATCGCCATCTTGGATTATAAAAACACGTGTTTTTGGTTTCACCATCAACGATGACGTCACACGACAGATTCCGAAGGTAAAACATTTTTGCTCAAAATCTTCTTCAACTTTGGAAGCCTATATATATCTTCGAAAATACTCACGAAAATTTTTGGTGAATCTGATAAAATACATAACCTCACTTGTATTTAAGATTGTGCAGATATTAGAAATTGCGCAGCGAAAAATAATCCGCGCGAAAAAGTACACTACAGAAACATGCGCGAAAAATGAACCCGGGTTCGAAAAATTAAGTGATAAGCAAAATAGAATAGAAAAGTTAGAAAATATATGAAATTATACTGAAAGTAGAAATTATTCTACATGACGTATGTTACCGAGACCTTAATTACTAATTCAGGCCGGATATCACAAAAACTGAATTCAATAACTGTTTTATTATACCCGGCATTGGATTTTCATTATTAACTCTTTCGACAAATACTGATTTGTCGAACAAAAAAAGCCAGTGAATACGATTTAAAATATCACAATAACAGCACAAAAATATTAGAAAACTTATTTACCTACCAAAGTTCGATAAAAGATAAAAATGGCCTGCTTTTTTGGAAAACTGTTGATTCTTTCCAAGCGTTCGCCATTCCTTATGGCTTTTATTCACAATTCGCCAGAGTCAGAGAGCTTTGCAAAAAAAACTAAAATTCATGTAATGACAAGGGCATGATAAATGCACTACCAAATAAAATTACACAACGTAAAAACTACGAACATAGTTAGAAATAAAATAAGGAATGCTTTATCCAATATGGATGCTGCAATAAGCCATTGTTCTTTTTGTGACGATTTATGATCCCAAGTTCTCGCGAGATAATTTATCTCCTGGATATTCGAAATAAGGCGGTGGTTTAATGCTATCATTTCATTTAAAAATGAAGAACAACGCGTTTTCGCGGGTTTCGCTGTGCATGACTTGCATTCGCAGTAATGAAGCGCTTGAAAATGTTGAATGTTTAGCTGTTTCTCAGAGTTTTGCATTGGGAGATCAGGTTTAGCGTTTATGCAATCTTTCAAAACTGTGGACTGGTCTTCAATATGGGCTGATTCTTCAATATTTACAAACGCCTTGCTGTTACTAGGTTGGTGTGTTTCGCAACGTATTTTTATCTGTGAGCTACTAGAGAAATCTCGTCTTTCTTGGAGAGTCTCTTGAGCCAGAGAACCGGAGCTGTCAGGCAGACGATCATTTGATCTAAGGTCCTCTCTCTCAAGCTCATTCACTCCAAACCCAGATTCTTCGATAGTGTTTGCTAATTCTATGTTCGTATCTTGCTCATCGTAAATTCTGGAATGATCCTTGTTTACCGACTCATCCATTGTCCTAATTTCCTCACAATCTCTGTATTTGCTCTTTGCCATATTTGCGATATCCTGAAGTGATTCGAGTTTCTCCTGGATCTCATTGTGAATATCATCCATACCCCAAATTCGGCCCAGTTTCTGCATAACAAGCCCGCGGACACATCTCGACATACCGCCCAATGCTGGTTGTCTGTGATAAGCGTTCAAAGTGATACAGACTGCGTAAAAAATCAGAGTCACCTGTAATGAAATCACATTTATTACACTTGAGCCTTTCCTTACAGACACCTCTCTATATTACACGGACATCTCTCTAATACAAACACCTCTCTAATATGGACACCTCTCTTAATTCTGACATCTCTCTAATATGGACACCTCTCTAATACGAACATCTCTCTAATATGAACATCTCTCTAATATGAACATCTCTCTAATACGGACACCTCTCTAATACGGACATCTCTCTAATACGAACATCTCTCTAATACGAACACCTCTCTAATACGAACATCTCTCTAATACGAACATCTCTCTAATACGAACACCTCTCTAATACGAACATCTCTCTAATACGAACATCTCTCTAATACGAACATCTCTCTAATACAAATACCTCTCCAATACAAACCCTCTCCAATATGGACACCTCTCTAATACGAACATCTCTATGTATCTGTGTGAGAGGTGTGGTCCATACAGAGAGGTTGGCATGTATATAGCTATTAAAAAGTTCGTACCTCAAAGCTCAACATGACGTAATAAATACTGAGCAGAGGAACTGTATCAGACGGCGGCGTTCTTTCTGCGACCATTTTCAAGAAGAAAAACATTGAAACAAGGCAAGTGAGCACAAGACCAATCCTTTCTGCAGATGTCACAAAAGCCATGATAGTCAGAGCTGAACATAAATAATAGGAATAATTAATACTAACAACATTATTTCATACTGATTATACATAAGATGGTAGGTACATAAATAATAGGAATAATTAATACTAACAACATTATTTCATACTGATTATACATAAGGTGGTAGGTCTGATATAGAGATGTCCAGTACAAAAGTTGAGGTTCGTTTAGTTTAGGTTTCCTCCTGTAGTTTCACTGCACCAATAAGGGATGGCTCTTACCGGACCTCTAGAATGAACAATACAAAACTGATAGAGCTTTTCAGTATAAATAAAGTTAGTTTCGGTTTCCTCTTGAACTAAACTGCAACGACAAATGATGGTTCTTATTGGACCTCTAGGGAGAACAGTTTAGAACTGATAGAACAGTCTAGCTTAGGATCCCTCCTATTACTGGACGATATATTTTCTATCGTGTTCTTTTTAACGGTTGTGTTTGATTCCCTTCTCTTTACTTAGATTAAAAATTGTCTAACATGCAAGTTGTCCATTCTAAATCTTCTCTAACCTGTCAGGAACAGAGCAGGGAATATAAAATTCACGACATAACTTTTTTGTCTTCGTTTGATCGTGAGGGTATACGTCACATCAGGATACGGTTCTGGGCAGCATGAGTAGGTCTGTACTTTGCGCTCGACCGAGGTAGATACCAGTTTCCACTCAAGACTCGAAGGAGATTTTGATATATCCATCGTGTATGACTCGGGTTTCACGTCCAGAGCAAAGCCATCGTATGTCCACGAACCTAACTTTATCCTACACGTCTGAGACGAGAATTATTGATAAGAAATCTTTCAAACACAGAAGGTTTTTGTCGGGTGCTGCGGATTTTATACTGGGCGTCTAGGGAGAACAGTTCGAGACTACAAGAACTATCCAAAAAAATAAAGTTACTTAAAATAAAGTTAGTTTAGCTTTCTTATTGTATAGTAATTCCAGATCAAGAAAGGATGGCTCTTACTGGACCTCTTTGGAGAACAGTTTAAAAGTGATGTTTGTGATGTTACTCTGAGTGTGTATCCACACCGGGCAGGCTTGAAAAATATGCCTGGCCACGGTGGGAATCGAACCTACGCCCTTTGGAATACTAGCCCAATGCTCTGCCAACTGAGCTACGCGGTCAGGTCGGTTCGAGTATGTGATATTTCAGAACCGAGTCTGTTCCATCGATATCAATGTAATCTAATAATTATGATTTGCTGCGTTGGTGTTGTGTACTCAGGTACTGAAATATCACATACTCGAACCGACCTGGCCGCGTAGATCAGTTGGAAGAGCATTGGGCTAGTATTCTAGGTCGTAGGTTCGATTCCCACCGTGGTCAGGCATATATTTCAAGCTTGCCCGGTGTGGATACACACTCAGAGTAACATCACAAACATCATATTCACCTGAGTACACAACTGCACCAACACAGCAAATCAGTTTAAAAGTGATAGAAATACGCAATATGAATAAAGTTAGTTTAGTTTAGGGATTTCCCTTGTCTGGTAGTAGTACAGGAACACCAAGGAATGGATTTTGTTGGGCCTCTTGGGAGAATAGTTTAGTCTTGAGACAGCTATCAAGTATACAGTTAGTTTAATTGAGTAATATTATTGAAGGCTATATTATTAACTGATAATATATAAAACTCTCAAAGATAGATGTACCTGTGTATCAAAAGGGAACATTTTGATATCAACTTGACATGATGTTCTCATAACTGACGGTCCCATCCATTGAATTCTCCCGTCATGGTTGACAAGAACTCGAGTTTGGAACTGATCTAGACCACTGTATTGACCCCTGTTTACTCTGAAATATGGGAAAGGTAGTAGGTCTTTTAAATGAATGTTTATCAGTCAGAACAATGAATGACTAGATGGCATAAAGAACAATGAGATTTTCAAAACAATGAAAAGACAATGTAACATACACTCTCAAAAACACTTGTTTAAATTTGGTCAAAACTTGGTTAAATTTCTTGGGTATTTTATCACACCCAAACATAATCTGGTTAATGAAACCAAGAATCTGGTTATATTTCACAAGGAATGTTCCTGTCATAATGTCAGATGGTGTCTCCATTATGAAACACGATGATCCATCTTAGGTCTTTGTAGGTCTTCGTTTTCGAAACACCCAATACCCTCGGCCTTCAATAGCAGGCTTAACTCATAGCGGCAAGGGGTACCGTATCTGGCACCCATGATCGCAAACTAGAACAGTTAGTCAACTCACTCGTTGTAAACCTTGATATCTGGAATCCAAACTTTGTTTACAGGAATATTGATTTTTTTGACAGAAGAAAAGTTCGATGGTGTCCATGTTAGTCTGTGATCATGCCATACCTAGGGAAATTGTAAACAAACACGAACATTTATAGAAGATGATGCAATCTACATAAAACACAACACAATTCATCATTTACCTGTCGTATCCATAAACTCGTGGTAAGCATTTGATTTTTGTCATCCTGTAAGATAAAACTCGAAGTATATGGGATCACAACAATATTCACAAGTTAGTTTAGTTTGGGTTTCCTTCTATAGTAACACTGGGTGAATAAGAAAAGGCCCTTACTGGACCTCTATAGGAAGAACAGTTTAGAACCGATAGAGCAATCCAGTATAAATAAACTTAGTCTAGTTTAAGTTTCCTCCTATAGTAACACTGGAACAATAAGAGATGATCCTTACTGGCCCTCTGGGGAGAACAGTTTAGAACTGATAGAGCTATCCAGAATATATAAAATTAGTTTAGTCTATATAGGTTTCCTCCTGTGGTAAGAAATTGCTATTTATAGTTATATTGGACATCTAAGCCAGGAAAACAGTTTGGAACTGATAGAACTATCTAGTGCAAAATAAAACTAGTTTTATTTCAGTTTATCATACCATATTTCTAATAAGATATAAAGATATTCCAACGGTCACTGTAACGTTATCTCTGACATCAAGAACAGGCCTGACTTCTTTCGTGTAATCTTTCAATAACATCCTTTCCAGACGGACTTTCGCATCGAATGTGCTTTCAACTACAAAATAAATGTACATTACTATTTGGAAATAAATAAAACAGCATTATAATTGATAGACCAGAGCTCTTGGAATTGATAAGAGTAACCTACCAGCCGATAGAGGTCCAAGAAGATATAGATAGCAGAATAGCACCAGAAACATTTTTTACTGTTCTCTCTTTGCTTATTTTTATCCTGCAATGAATTCACATTAAAACAAATTAAGACCATCTCTAAATCCTCCATCATAGCAGGAGCAAAGTGGTAGTAGTCCTATCAGGACTAAACTGTTCTCCCTAGAGGTCCAATGAAAGCCATCTCTGCTTATTGATCCAGTGTTACCACAGGAAGAAACCTAAACTAACTTTATTTATCATGCCTAGATAGTTCTACTAGTCTTAAACTGTTCTCTTTAGAAGCCTGGTAAAATCCAGTGTTACTACCGGAAGAAATCTAAACTAAACTAACTTTATTTATACTGGAATAGTTCCATCAGTTCTAAACTGTTCTTCATAGAGGTCCAGTAAGGATAATGTCTTATTGATCCAATGTCACTACAGGATGAAACCCAAACTAAACTAGCTTTATTTATACTGGATAGCCCTATCAGTTCTAAACTGTTCTTCCGAGAGGTCCAGTAAGGATAATCTCTTATTGATCCAATGTCACTACAGGATGAAACCTAAACTAAACTAGCTTTATTTATACTGGATAGCCCTATCAGTTCTAAACTGTTCTTCCGAGAGGTCCAGTAAGGATCATCTCTTATTGATCCAGTGTTACTACAGGAGGAAACTGGAACTAAACTAAGTTTATTTATCATGCCTGATAGCTCTATCAGTTCTAAACTGTTCTCCTTAGAGGTCTATAGTAAAAGCCATCTCTATCAGATCCAGTATAACTACAGGAGGAAATCTAGACTAACTTCGGGTTTCTAGACTGCCACTCTGCCCATTGAGTCAACTGGGATTGGTAGGGAGTCTTATTCAATTTACGTGTATGAAATATTTTCGCGACGACTTGCGCCTGTCTTGGAGGACGGGCATGCAGTTTAATCCTTTAGCTTGCAAAATTCCTACTGTGATCACAGAAACTTTGATAGTGTAAACCAGGTCTAAGTCTACTAACATTACTGTAGAATCTTACCTTGTATAATTAACCACTGTGACATCAATATTCCTCTTGGCATAATATCTTACAGTCAAAGCACGCACGAACCTATAAATATCAATGCTTGGGAAAACATTGAAGATTTATGAGACAAATTGTTTTTCTTTTGTCTGTCAAGACTGATGACCCGCGTCTATACAGTATAGATCAGGCAAATATTATAAAATGACATAAATTAATGTCTCCATCTGAATTGAAACAACTCCTCTACTGGCTGAAAAAAAAACCCAATTTAAGCCCATGCTGATCATTGGGGTGATGTTAACAAAATTCCCTCCATTAACAGCGAGACATGCTGAGTATATAACAGTACACAAATACCAAATGATGTCACAAACATATCTCAAATAGTGACTTATGTTCGAAATATTTCATGTTTTGCAAGGTTTAGACAGCATATGCTACAATTTTGGTTGCATTTTGAAGCCGTTTATAGAATAAAGGGATTAGCGAAATTCATAAAGAGACTATTAATGGGCTATTTTAATAAACAGAAGTTGATTAATAGCGTATTGAGTTTTTGAATATGTCTAAGTGCTAAATGGTCACATAACATGCCTGTATATATGAACTCAAAAGCAATTTACAAGTTTAAAGTTTCCGGTTCAGATTTTATACAAAAATATAAAACATTACATTAATTAAATTCTGGCTGCTTTAATAAACTATGTTATGAAATACGTTCATAAAATATTGATTGGACAAAAGACAAATAAGACTGAGCATTAATTGAATAATTTGTATACAAACAGCATGTAGTTCGACCCATTCTGTTCTGAACAAAGAGAAGTTATTATCACACTGTACACTGAAAGGTTCATCCCACTTCTGTGATAATATCTCGAGCCCCAGGTAGCGATGTATACACGCGAAACGCCCAAGTTGTAACAAACCTGCAGCAGACTTGTAGCAATGCTGTTCCAACAACTTGTCAACAGGATGTGTTCGCACTGCTTGTTCCCAGCGTGTTCACAAGTTGTCAACGGCTTGATGACAACGTGCTACAAGATAGTTGAGCTCAATAGATTTGTTACAAGTTGTTCCAACAACTTGCTATCGTTCTGCAATTCAACAATATGTCAACAAGTTGTGAGTGACAACCTTGTTGCAACTTGATGAAATAACATGATTGTTACAACTTGTTGACAAGCTTGCTACACGCCTGTTGCGAACACATCTTGTTGACAAGTTGTGAGATTTTTAAGTGTGTATGGAACAACTTGTTAACAATTGTAACAACCTTGTTGATATTATCAGACTTGTTGCAAGGACAAGGTTGTTCAAACAAGTCCGACACAGTCATGATATAACAATATTGTTACAAGCTTGTGTCGTCTTGTAAAGTTCTTGTTATATCATGACCGTATCAGACTTGTTAGAACAACCTTGCAACAAGTCTAATAATGCCATGAAGCTTGTTACAAGTTGTTAACAGTTCTAAACTTGTTACAACAACTGGGAACAAGCAGTGCGAACACGACTTGTCGACATGCACTTATGATTAACAGATTTGTAACAACTTGTTTGCAGACCTGTAGCAGATTGTCCGTTTCACTTGTGTACCCTGAGATTTTTTACCACAGGAAATTTATCAGTGAAAAAATTATAAACACAATCACAAAGAACACCAAGAACACTCGATCGAGAATGATAGCAGCAATGAGCCAGCTCTCTTTTTCTGCCGAGGTTTTGTCAAACTGGCGAGCGACGTAAACGATTTGCCGAATTGCAAACAGCAATCGTTTGTTGCCTTTTACCATCTTTCTTACCAGCGTAGAACATGTACAGATCTGTGGCTCGTCCTTCCCGCATCCAGTGAGGGTTGGACATTCGCTGTCAGTTATGTCTTCCAGCCGTACACTCGATTTATCCGTGCAATCTTCAACGTGGGAGCTAGCAGCACGTAACTTACTTGGAACGGTGTCAACGTCTTGAAAAAAATTAATACCATTAAATCACAAGCCACATACAAAATGCGTTATAGGGAGCGGTCATTATTTATGGCTGGGGGTGGCACCGAAGAGAAAAGGGTTGGGTAAACAAAATTTTGAGTGAGTAAAAGGTTGGGTAAATGAAAAACAAAACAACTCAAGGGTTGGGTAATAAAAAATCATTGTCATTTCCAAAGCATGACTAACTTAAATATTGAGGACTAAAAAGCAATGTCAACAGTCGTATGTTAATACAAGAGTCATAATCTTGATCATTTTCCGATTTGTCAGGAGGCAAATGGTGTCTCCAAAGAAGGTACATGTGCTGACAACATGAAACTTTATACTGCAGAAAATTGCACAAGCAGTTATCAAACTCATGTCACAGAAGTGGTAAGGGACATGTGTGACAACTACTAAATGGTATCCTTTTGAGGTTGGCCACATTTTTTAAATTTTTTAATGGTTGGATCAGCAAATTGTTTACCAAGAAAAACACTTCTCTTCGGTGCCACGCCCGTCACAAATAATGACGAGTAAAATGCAATAATGATGAGTAAAATGCAATAATGACGAGTAAAATGCAATAATGATGAGTAAAATGCAATAATGACGAGTAAAATGCAATAATGATGAGTAAAATGCAATAATGATGAGTAAAATGCAATAATGATGAGTAAAATGCAATAATGATGAGTAAAATGCAATAATGATGAGTAAAATGCAATAATGATGAGTAAAATGCGATAATGATGAGTAAAATGCAATAATGATGAGTAAAATGCAATAATGATGAGTAAAATGCAATAATGATGAGTAAAATGCAATAATGATGAGTAAAATGCAAT
>CACRXK020008327.1:0-21044 GCA_902702795.2 Paramuricea clavata
ACATATTTTTCAAGTAGCTGTATAGTTAGGCCTAAAGCGAACTACAGAAATTTTGTAGTCAACCCACCCTTGTCATTGACATTGATATTATAAGCCTGCAAGACAGGTTAGACTTTTGAGCAAGAATAACGCGAACGTCGTTTTTCTTCGAGAACTCCAAATGTAGTGTATTATTATATTCGAATTATAGCCAGAATATCATAGCCAGAAGGAAAAGTCATTAGTGAGGTTATCAATGAATATTGTCGTTATAGACCAGTATGTTTGATTGATAATGACTGTGATCCGCATGGCATTATAAAAGAATAGAGTGGCCATTGCAGGAAAGCCCAGGCAATTACGAAACGGACACATTGAAGCTTGCTGATGCGCGCAAATCGCAGTTAAAACCAATAGAATTAAAAAGAAAATAAAAACAAAAATAAAATTTGTTCGCATTTTGGTTAAAATTCAAGTATTCAATGCTGGTTTTATCACTAACTGCATGTCCTGACTGTTTTACATTTGTTTTAATAGCGAAAAATGACAAAAGTTTGGATGTGCCATAGTCACGAAGAAAACATCAAAAAAGCACTCTAAACTCTTTAAAATAATCTAAAATTAAATAAAAAAGGTAATCAAGTTTAGTGTCAGAAAAAGATTAGAGTTATATATTGTATTGATAACTTCGGACGTGTTTAATTTAACAATTTACTAATAGAAATCAGCCATATTGTTAATTAGACCTTTAGAAATCAGCCATAGTGTTAAAATTTGAATGCCTTTTCAATTACACATATGCATATATTAGAAAAAGGAGACCTTTAGAAATTGAAATAACGTTTAAACAAAAGATTGTCTGCTCCTGGGAACAATCTGCGATCTACGCAATCATGCGATCTACGTACAGTATGTACGTAGATCGCATGTTACGCACTCGTGGGCTTAGCAAAGTGCTCCAGGATTCAAATTATAACAATGGTTGATTTCTGAAAGGTCTCCTTTTTTTAATATATGCACTCCATCAATATTTCACGCACTACGGTTCAGCATATGTGCAGTTGAAAAAGCATTCAAATTTTAAATTCAAAATAGTAAATTCAAAGGTGGAGCTCATGCTGGGCATTATATTTTTTTATACACCCTGTATAGTAAATTCAAAGGTGGAGCTCATGCTGGGCATTATATAATTGTTCATCCTAATGACCATTCCCCAATTAACCAACATTTTGATCTCAACAAGTCTAGACAAAATTCCATCATAGCATGAAAGAGCATCACAAAATTAGTAATATTCCAAAGTTTCGTTGCGAAATGTTGTAAAATGCGGATAATATAGCCTTGCGAAAAATGGTTACCGCACAGAAGTGGTAACCATTTCCCGTTTGTAATCTAAAATAACTGAAAATTGCAAACTTCGCAAGGCTTATTATCCGCATTTTACAACATTTTGCAACGAAACTTTGGAATATTACTAATTTTGTGATGCTCTTTCAAGAGTTCAAAATTTTGGATAATTGGGGTATGGCATTAGCATTCTTATATATAAAGAATACTAATGAGACGGCATCTTTTGTAGTCGTATTTTAAGCTATTCACAAGACTCGTTGCTGTGTTTTATCAGATATAAAACGTTCGGCTGCTGCTCGCGTTTTATAGCTGATAAAACACTCCTACGCGCGTTTTAAATGGTATACATAAACAACCTTTATTCATGCGTATGTATTAATATTGTGGATTGAGTACAACTAAACACGCACACAGTTTTGGAAAATTGGGAATTTGGGTGTTTATTGCATTTCGATCATATGTCGCCTTAATGTAAGGAGATTAAAGGTAAGATATATATTCACAATCTAACTTATTCTATATGTAGTTTGCTGGTCATGTTTGTTGATAGGCTAAAAATACGCGTGAATGATCACACTAAGTTTATATGAACAATTGTAAGACAGACATATATAATAAATTGTGCGAGACTTGCAATCATTTCATTGATATTATAAGCATGTACAAGGCGGAAGAGATTATTTCGCTGGCCTCAAAGTGATAAAACGTAAAAAAGCAACGGTTTTACTAACACTAACTCTACTCCAAACACCAACTCTGACCCCAACCCTAATCCTTACCCTAACCCTACTACAAATTCGTTTCTAAACCAATCTTGAAGAAAAAAGTTTTGACGAAATATCATTCTGAGGTCAGCAAAATAGTTGATACCGTACAAGGCAGGTTAGACTTCATTCATGCACTGACCATGCAAGAACGCAAAGTCCTATTTCTTCGAGAACGCCAAATAAACTGTGTTATTATATTCGATAAATATTTCATCACGAAATAAGCATATTCCCGTGTGATATAGCGCGAAGGAATTAAAAGTCATTCGTGAGGTTATTATCGATATTGTCGTTAGCTATATCCAGTATATTTGATTGCAAAGCATGGACACCATTTGTAAGACTACCCACTCTCCTGGTTTTATCAGTTCTCCTGACTCGAAAAATGACAAAAATTTGGACGTGTCATAGTCACGAAGAAAACATCGCTCTGAATATTTCTACCGACCAAAGTTGTTTTGTGTTAATTAAAGTCAAGGTACCCTTGACCATTTTGAGCTTCTAGTCATTGCTTAATTAAACTATGTTAATTTTTGAAACTGGAAACAATCGATGTTTTCAAAGTTGTATTTTTTTCGTGGTTTCCGACTCCTCTTCAACATCGAGGTCTCGCATTCGCAAATGAGAATTTACATCCGAGCAATGTGATTTTAGCCAATCAGAGAGCGTTATAATATATGCCCCCATTAAGAAGCTTCAATTTGTTCCTAGATTTTTCCAGCAATGCATGCATCCGTGCATACACGTGTCATCCAGAATATTTGCGAATTGAGTGGGCTAATATCTTCAAAACCGTCATTATATTTTCGCCTCGCTAATATCTCATATACAAACTAGATTCAAGTATATTTTTAAATTGTCTTTCCCGGCTGCGGTGATTACAGTGAAGACCATTAATTTTATACTATTTTCATTGTATTAGCACCCGGCCATTTGAGATGTAGTTTCGAGGCTCAAGCCAAGAAACACAGCCATGATATACAGCTATACGGGAGAGATTGAACAAAATCAGCAGAAACGTCAGTTCTTTGACCAGTTTCTGACGATATTTGCTGTGATACAGTACGACTTTCGCAGAGAAGTGACGTGAATCTGAACAGTTTTACAAACAAATGAAATACGTCTGAGAATATATAATATTCACCGGACAAACCTGAATATAGCTATATCTGCGGCATATTGTCAAATATCCAGCTTGATCAGCTGAATGCCGAGCAAAATAAATCAGAATAAACACTTTTATTCATGCATATATGTATTAATATTAATTGTGGACTGAGTGGAACTATAAACACGCACACAGTTTATGAAAATTGGGAATTTGGCTGTTTATTGGAGTTAATAGTCGTCTTCAGGTAATTAAAGGTCAGATATATATATATTCACAATCTAACATATTCAAATTGTAGTTTGCTAGTCATGTTTGTTGACAGGCTGAAAATACGCATGAATGATCACACAAAGTTTGTATGAACAATTTATTGTAGCCTAAGACAGACAAATATATAAGCAATGTATAGCTACATGATACGTACTCATGATTTTGAAAATTATATAAATTATAAGCTTTTTTTACCTATTTTAAGACAGATCAATATACAGAATAGATCTTGTAAGATCTAGAGAGAGAAATGGACAAATTATAATTGTATTTGACCCTGAATGTTAATTATACATAAATTTTGCGAAACTTGCAATAATTAGGTATATTATTTAATTGATATTAGAAATAGAAGCACGCAAGGCAGGTTAGACTTCATTCACTAACCATTTAAGAACACGAACGTCCTTTTTGTTAGTCGAGAATGCCAAATGAATTATTATATTCGACAAATATTACACGAACTGAGGATATTCTGGAAAGACATGTAGCCCGAAGGATATACAGTACGACTTTCGCAGAGAAGTGACGTGAATCTGCTTTACAAACAGAAATGTCTCAAGCAAGACGTCTTCTTCAGATTCACGTCGCTTCTCTGAGAAAGTCGTACTGTATATTAGAGTTAGCCTATATATACATATATATGGTGAGGTTATTTTATATATTGTCGTTATAATCATGCAGTATATAGGCTTAATAAAAAAAGTATATTTGATTGCGAAGCATGGACACCATTTTCATGACCATACCCTGCACTCTGTATAAAGATATCAACTAAACACGCACACACTAAAATATTCAAATTATAGTTTGCTAGTCATGCTTGTTGATAGGTTGAAAATGAGACACAATGCAAAGACACAAACTTTATATGAACAACTGTAAGACAGACAAATATATATATATATATATATATATATATATATATATATATATATATATATATATATATATATATATATATATATATATATATATATATATAATTACAGACGGTACCGTTTCGGCCTTTTGGGCCTCATCAGTGTAGTGCTGATGAGCAGGATGAAAGTAACTAGTATTAATAGTTACCTTTGATGTCTCACGAATGTGGGACATCAAACCACTGCCAGAGTGCTCAAACTGCAAGCAGTGAGCGTATATATATATATATATGTATATATATATATATATATATATATATATATATATATATATATATATATATATATATATATATATATATATATATATATATATATATATATATATATATATATATATATATGTAAATCACTAGCCTCCCAAAAAACTTCATTTATATAAAGCTTCAAATTGAAAATAAATTTTATTAAACTTCAAATAAATAAATACATGTTGTAAAGATAAAGATACGTTTCGGGGCACAGCCCCTTCGTCAGAAACGAGATAAGTTCAAATCCATGTCCTTAAATACTTTTGGCCCAATCCTAATTAACATACACTAATAATATATATAGACTTGCATTAATATTCCTCCCTCAAATTTAATCCCAGTGGTACATATGTATTCAATTTTTCAATCCAAAAACTTTCCCTTTCTGTAGGTTTATTAACATCCGTGATATCAATAATCTGTGCTTTAAAATCATTAAGACCCGAATGGCCCTCCTCAAAAAAATGTTCATACAAATGTTGACCACATAAACCTCTTTGGCCCTTAGAAAATCTACTAAGCGAACTCTTGTGGTTATTAAATCTAAGACGAAATGACGTTACCGTATTGCCCACGTATTGTTTATTACATTTTCCGCAAGTAATTAAATAAACCACCCCCTGAGAGTTACAATCATATATATATATATATATATATATATAGATAGATATAGATATATATATATAGATATAGATATATATAGATATAGATATATATTATAGATATAGATATATAGTTTTTCGTTTTACCTCAAAAAACCACAACAGTCTGTTTCATCCGTATAGGAATCATCAGGTAGTGAATAATTTCGAAATTGTTGGTTGCTTTTATGCTATCGAAAGAATGTGCGGAATGCGTGTAGGTGAAACAATGCTTAGGTGAAACAATGCATGCTTGGGTCATTAGGTTTTGTTAACGACCTTGTTTACTCGAAACCGGTTTTTGTGACGACATTTGCCGAAAATTTTGCTTCTTTTATTGAGTAAATTGTCTTTGTTTATGTCTTTCAAAATGCAAAATTTTTCTTCCAAACATAAATTGCAGCGTTTTGATCCCCCTGTGTACGAAATAGCGTGTTTTAAAATTGGCCATTTGATGGTATAATCCTGATTGTTTTCTTTTAATTTCCAAATATGTTTCGAAAGTTCCGTTTTATTTGAGTCTTTTTTATGACGAAAAGATGAAGTGTGGTTAGCGTAACGTTCCTTAAATGTAGTCGCTGTCATACCAATGTAGTGTTTAGTGTCGTTCGTGTTGTTCGTTGTCACTGTTGCTTTGTAAATAATGTTGTTGGTCATGCATTGTTTCAGTAGTGGGCAAGTGTTTTTGTTGTCGCAGTTACAGTTGTCAGTTTCCGTATTCTGTGATTGACTGTTCCTAATTATATGTGCGTTGTGTTTGGTGATTATAGACTTAACGTTGTTCATGCAACTGTAGCTTACTTTTAAAGTGTTTCTATTAAAAATCTTGTGTAGTTTGTGCTGTAGCGGGAAGTGTTTGTCAATTAAACTTAAGAATTCCCGCCCTATGTTCGTGTTAACACTCTTACTAAATGGTGGGTTGAACCAAATTATGTTCCGTTGCCTATTCCTACATGTCCGTTGCGGTGCATTCTGAGTGTACGTAAATTCATGATCAAAGTTACTATGTGTAAGAGCGTTCTGGTAAATAGGTGTGGATTCCTTAAATGTTTGTTCGTCTGATGAGAGAAGTGCAATGCGTTTGTTGATAGCTGTAGGTAATTGTCTTGTAATGCTTGGTGGATGGTTTGAGTGTCTGTGGATGTACAATGGATCGTCATTGGGTTTCCTGTATGGTTTGTGTTTTGCGTTGAACAGGTCGAAAGTAACATCTAAAAAATTTACAACGTTCATATTTACTTCGGCGGTGATTTTAAGGTCAAATTGCTCGAAAATTTTGTGTAGCTCTTTTCTAGTTTTGTCTAGTAAACGGGCGGATTTGCTTTTTATAATAGCCAAACCATCATCTCTATAAAGTCCGATGTTTTCCTTGCCAAACCTCTTACCTAAGTGATTTAAAATGAAAAGGCCTACCAGCTCACAAATTTCAGCGCCGTCGAAACTACCCATAGTGACGTGAAATAAACTGTTGCTTCCGTCTTTTTTTGTCCATAATTTGCCGTTGCCGAAAAGTAGAGATTTTCTTGCATGTTTTATTATTGAAATATCGTTTTCGGTAATAGTAATCAAATCCGAAGCCCAGGCCAATGCTTCATTTAAAAGTTTTTCGGAAATAGATGGGTAAAAATCCACAATATCAAATGAAATAAAACTGTGCCTGTCTTTATCGTTTATATTGCCAAACCATGAAATTACTTGTTGCGTATTTCTCCATTGATTTGAATTTAGTTTTTGTCTCAAATTGGGATTAATTTTATCTAAAATAACCTTACTTAGTTTTCCGGATTCGCTTTTTGCGGGATTAATTAGTCGGCATTTTGGATTGTTTTCGAAATTTTCTTTGTGATCTTTACTTGTGAAATTTGCTTTGTGAAAGAATTTTCTTTGTGAAATTTTCTTTCCGAAATTTTCTTTGTGATCTTTACTTGTGAAATTTTCTTTGTGATCTTTGTGATTAATTAGTCGGCATTTTGGATTGTTTTCGAAATTTTCTTTGTGACCACTACCGAAACAATGCATGACCAACAACATTATTTACAAAGCAACAGTCACAACGAACAACACGAACGACACTAAACACTACATTGGTATGACAGCGACTACATTTAAGGAACGTTACGCTAACCAAACTTCATCTTTTCGTCATAAAAAAGACTCAAATAAAACGGAAATTTCGAAACATATTTGGAAATTAAAAGAAAACAATCAGGATTATACCATCAAATGGTCAATTTTAAAACACGCTATTTCGTACACAGGGGGATCAAAACGCTGCAATTTATGTTTGGAAGAAAAATTTTGCATTTTGAAAGACATAAACAAAGACAATTTACTCAATAAAAGAAGCGAAATTTTCGGCAAATGTCGTCACAAAAACCGGTTTCGAGTAAACAAGGTCGTTAACAAAACCTAATGACCCAAGCATGCATTGTTTCACCTAAGCATTGTTTCGCCTACACGCATTCCGAACATTCTTTCGATAGCATAAAAGCAACCTACAATTTCGAAATTATTCACCACCTGATGATTCCTATACGGATGAAACAGACTGTTGTGGTTTTTTGAGGTAAAACGAAAAGCTATATTACGCTCTATCTATATGGTATATATATATATATATATATATATATATATATATATATATATATATATATATATATATATATATATATATATATATATATATATATATATATATATATATATATATAGATATATATATATATATAGATATATATATATATATAGATATATATATATATAGATATATAAATAGATATATAGATAGATATACATTGGAAAAAATATTTGATTTACATACTTTGCAAAAATGAGGTAACTTTACTGCAAATTTACAGTAAAACCAAATTTCCAACAAAAATGTACATTGACATGGTATGTAAATTTTTGAATTGTATGTAAAATCTGTGTCAATTCCATGTAAATATCTACACTTTTTTCGGAAAGGCTGTAATAACCCTGGAAAAACCATGTGAAACTTTGAGCAAATTCACTATGTAAAAACCCTGTAAAAGATTCCTCAAGAACCATGTCAAAAGCATGTAAATTTAATTTTAAAAAGCCTGGAAACTTATTGTAAAAATGGTGGAAATTCCTCAGTCCAAATTATGTAAAAACGATGTAAAAAAGCTGTAAAAGTAAATGAAAGAAAACCTGCAAAAAAGCAAATTCACTATTTAAAAACCCTGTAAAAGTTTCCTCAAGAACTGTGTCAAAAGCATGTAAATTTAATTTTAAAAAGCCTGGAAACTTATTGTAAAAATGGTGGAAATTCCTCTGTTCAAATTATGTAAAAACAATGTAAAAAAGCTGTAAAAGTAAATGAAAGAAAACCTGCATAAAAGCAAATTCACTATGTAAAAACCCTGTAAAATATTCCTCGAGAACCGTGTCAAAAGCATGTAAATTTAAGTTCAATAAGCCTGGTAAATATAGTGTAAAAATCATGCAGTTTTAAATTCCAAGGAATCATGTAAAAATCACGTAAATTTATAACGAACCATGTAAATATGCTGTAGGAAGCCAATTAGCCATTCCGAAGTTGATGAGAGAACTGGGGACGAGTGTTAAATTAAGCCCAAATTAAGAAATGAACCAAATAGCTAAAAAGACCACCTCAAAATTAGTAAGTATACAAAGTTTGAAGAACTTTGCATGAATACCCTTCGAATAATAAGCTTTCGAAAATTGTGAAATTAGTGATTAAAAGATTGTTTTTCGGACGCGCGTCCCAAACACAAAAATTACAATACGTCTCATAGTAAATATCGCGATTTTTGATTTGATTATTCGGAGGATATTCATGTAAACTTCTTCAAACTTTGTAGGCTTACTAATTTTGAGGTGGCCTTCTTTTCTTAATTTGGGCAATTTTTAACATTCGTCCACAGTCTACTCATCAACTTCGGAATGGCTAATATGGAGAAATTCGGTAAAAACACAGTTATAATGTGAAAACCCCTGCAAATTTAAATTCAATAACCCTTTAATTTAAATTTAGTATGATCAGAAAAATGATATAATATATAAAGAATGAACGCATAGAAACTTTTTGTTAAAAAAATCTATCAGTATTACTGCAACGAGCAACAACGTGCATGTAAATATAGCACAATAAAATGTGGTATATAGTATACACATGTTAAAATTCATAAAAATGGCAACAGAAATATTGACATAAAAAGTGTAAAATTTCTATAAAACGTACGGAGCATTTTTTACCCTCGATCTCCATCAATAAGTGCTAATAAGTTAGTTTATTTTACGAGTCACTTTTAAGTTTTAAGTTATTGTACTTCACTCTGTCGTTGTCATTGATTCTAACTACTTTATCTTCAAATAGTTTTCTGCCTAGTTCCACACAGAGAGATTCTTTTGTGTCGCCTTTGCCAATTTTAATTTTTTTAACTTTACACAAATTTTTTACACGGACAGGTTTTAAGTTCTTGCAGCTGTTTCGTCTTTGTATAGAAAAGCGTCACCAATAATGCAGAATCCTTAGAAATCTAAAGAAAAGAAAACAATACGTGAATACCACATATACAGTGTCTATAGAATACAGTACATTGTAATACTGTATGTGTATTAAAGCGGCAGTGTCACCCGCTGCGCATCCGTTCTGCGCATAACAAACCGATTTTCGGAATATGTTGGAAAAGGTCGGAATCACAACATTCCGACTATAAAAATGGGCATGTAGTAAAACACTGACTACCGGAACACCGCCGGAACACCACCGGAACACCACCTAACCCTAACCCTAACCCCAACCCTAACCCCCAACCCTAACCCCAACCCTAACCCCCAACCCTAACCCCAAACAAAATATGGTGGTGTTCCGGTGTTCCGGTGTTCCGGTAGTCAGTGTTTTACTACATGCCATAAAAATGTGCATATATTCACATTTTCAGCGGCGGAAAAGACCAAATAATTGCTTCATTTCACACAGGTTAACAATTATAGTTGTAAAAGTTCATGTGCCACCAAAAGAAACGAGAACAGTAACCGAGATTGCCCGCGTAAGGCAAATATTAAAGAACGTTGTGTATTCTGCCAGCTGCAAGTGTGGAGAACTTGCAAAACTCCTCAGTCTCCTTGCAAGAATAGGGTATGTGTGCGAATCAAATGTACTTGACGGTATCTTTTATTTGTGTTTGCATATTATACCACATTATATTTACTGTTTATCCTACTTTGTTGTAGGAGAACGTTTGCGAAAGTACCATGTAGTGCATGTACTTCGTGGCCTCACACAGCGTCCAACTGTCAATACTGAGAAAACGATGATACTGTAAGGTTTGTGAATTTCTAATCTTATTAAATTGTTTAAAACGTTTTTAAAATGAGGTATATTAAACATGTTTGAAGATGCGGTACAGTCCGTATGTAAACAAAGGCTTTGTTTACATTTCAGTATCCAAAATACTGAATTTTATTGGACGACTATTTATATTTTCATGATTCTAGAGTATAATAAATTATCAAGACACAACGATCAATCTTTGCAGGAATATAAAATGAAATAAAAACCTAAATAAACTGTTTGTATAATAAAAAGAGGCCTCCTGTGAGCAGATGCACAGATCTGACTGTACTGCATCTTTAAGTTGAATAACTTTGGCTGAAACTGTTGAATGGTGATACCAGGGGCAAAACTAGCCCCCTTTTAATTGGGTGGTGTCTGCTAGAATTTCCCTGCGAAAGTCGATGATGCCCTGCAGTAAAAATGTTTTTGGCCGCTATTTCTCCCAATCTATCATTTAAATATCATTTAAATTTTTTCATTGCCCTGCCAATCCAGATGATTTGCCCTGCCAATCCAGATGATTTGTATTTTTGCCCCCCCCCCCCTCAAGTTTCATCCCTGGGTGATACAGTATAAAGTCTAATTGGGAAGTGATGGCACAGACTGAAATTTGAAACGGGAAATAATTTCGCAAAGGCAGATTGCCGACCTGTCAGGACATCATGTCAGGGCGGCAGATTAACATGCTGTAGACCTGTTTGCTGATGGCAAATTGTTGCTGATCTGATTTTTCCTATTTCAGATGGCCTGAATATTAGCCAAATGACACATAATTATATATTTATACAAGTGAAATATCCTAACATTTTGTATAATAGCTATTTAGTAAATAAAAATAACCAACCCCTTAACCTTCTAATTGAAGCTAATTGCAATGCATATGGGGCTTGTGCATGTGAACCGTGTATCAGGCCATTTTGTTGTTCTCACCAAAAGCTTTGCTTTGATACCAAAGTGAGGCTTTGTGATGGAAACAATAGCATGACTTAAACCCATACAAGACCAATTATCTTGCTTTGATGCTAGAAATTGGTAAAGCTGTTGGATAGTCATTTCATTATTTTATTATAAAATACATTAAATTCACAGGCATTTATTCATACACTGGATGAAGACACAGTGAGAAAACTGGCAATTAGAAGCCTAAGAAGAGGAATAAGGAGTACGGATTATGTTCACACATGGGCTCGGCATGGATATTTGGGCAAAGGGAATCGCACTGTTTGCCCCTCTTGTGTAGTCCTCAAAATAAGACTTTTGACTGGAGTTTATATGTGGTACAGAGAACAATAATATTCATGAACCTTTGGTAAACTTTCTAAAGCAAAGGGAATTTGATTTTAATAATTTATATTCTAATTTATGTACCTATGTATATAGTAAGTAATAAAGATTTTTTATATTTTGTACAAAATTGGAATGTGTCCTGTTACATCAGTTATGGCAAAAATCAGTATTTTTGTTTTGGTATGTGCACACCGTTGCTGGTGTGATATATGTTGCTGGTGTGATATATGTGCAACAGTGGGGAGCAATGTTGCATTTAAGGAAACATGGCAGGCGATATAACCATCATCATGCAGTCAATCTGTTGCTCGTTGGATAACCTTTGAAATGAGAACTGGAATGCACTCGAATCCTTTTTCAACTTTCACACTTTTCACATCCCACTGCCTGGTCCTTCTGTTGTTGGAAAGGCTCATGACTTTGTATTTTGTACAGGTGACTCAACACGAGAAAGGGTTTGTCATCTGACCTTTATTTTTAATGGTGTAGATGTTTGGGGTTCTGAAAGCAGGAAATATGAAATATTATAGTAATTATACAGCACTAATACCTGTGGTCAATGCTGTAAATTATATAAATATAAACCAATTCTTTTTATAATTTTTGACACAATTTTTCTTTGTCTTGCAAAATCGTATTTTGAAACTGAATATTAATATTACTCCCATTACAAAGCACATCCTATATAAAAGTGAATGTCCTCTTCATACCTTGGCTGATGTTTGCTTGTTCTTCAAAGCTATGAGACTCATTGTGTTCTACTTCCGTTGTCAAGACAGGACTCAGTTGCCACCAGAAAGGTCCAGAATCGATGTGCTTGAATTTCGTCGTTGTTTTGGTAGTATTTTTCCTCTAAATACAAAGCAAAATAAATTGCACATTAGGCTCGTTTACTCTTCGAAATATATTGAAAATCATATTGTAAACCTACCTGCGGCGAAATTCCAATGACAACAGATGTGCAGCAAAGTTAGTGTCATTTGAATGTTCATATCCACCACTTATTTTGGCCTCTTGCCACGTATCAAATGTCTTATCACTTAAATAGATCCTTCTGTGCTCTTTCTCCCATAAATTTCTGTACTCTTTTCGGCTCGAAAACACCTTTTTTCGACCAGCATTTTTCCTTGAACCCCCGTACTGAGTCAGCATGACGCCCCGGGCAGACGCCATATTGAAATTCGATACACTTGAAAAAGTTGGGTGAACTTTTTCAAGTTGATCTATGCGCAGAACGGATGCGCAGCGGGTGACACTGCCGCTTTAAGGATGAGTTAGTTAATTAATTTTACTGTAAACTAGTTTATGCCGTCCTCTTTCTTGTTGTAACAGATTGCACGGTAGTGTTGTGCCGCGCTGGAGTTCTGCTGGAGCTCCGGCGTGTGTTTTTTTTTTGTTAACCGGAGCTGGAGTGGTAGGGCCTTCTCCCAGCTCCGGCCAGAAAGTCAGAATGAAGAGAAATGTGACAATTTCGAATAATTAGCGTTGGTTACAAACAATGGCAATATTGAATTTGTTAAAAGTGCATAAACAGTAATCTGAAGTCATATATGCTATGTCAAACCATATCGCGATTTTCGGCTACTGCAAACGGTGAAATTACAATAAGTCATTATGTCTGTGATCTATCTTATCACAGAAACAGTTGTAAATTGCAAGCGTCATAATTTAATACGCTGCATGACGTCATCTTACCTTGGGGACAAAATTGAGCCGAATAATATCCGCCATAATCCCAGACTATATTGCCTGTGACTGTGTTGTGAACCAATGCAGCTGGAGCCCGAGTTAAAAAACCGGAGTTTGCACAGCACTAAAGTTCGGTGTCAGCTACGGTACACACCAGTAAATTGCTTGCGTTGTTCAGTACATTATACATGTAGTATCTGACTTACCAGCCCAGCATTTATCATCCATATATAATTGATTTCGTTTAACATTTTGGTCGCGATATTTCTCATACTTTGTCAGCTCTTCACCCTTTAGAACAAGAAAATATAATTGGCAATTAGCAAAGCATTTTCTTCATTTTACGAAATTGCAACATTCTCCATTCTTCGTAAGTGAGCAAGTGTAATGTACTGTACGCAAAGCCGTAGCGAGGGGGTATTGGGGGGGGGGGTTAATCCCCCCAACTTTTTTAGAATTAACATATTCGGAAAATCGGGTTGGCCATTCGGAAAATTACAGCAATAATAGTATAACAACATTTTAGTTGTTAAACAGAGAAAATATAATATAGTTGTATTGTCAGTAGTTTAAAATGATTTACGAAATCATGGCATTTACAATGGATAACATTTAACAAGTGGTAAATCGGTAAATATTTTCGGGTTCTTTTTTTCTTCTCAAGGCCGTAGCAACTGGGGAGGGGGGGGGGGAGGTTGCAGCCCTCTCAATAATTTGATACAAATTATTCTTTTTTCAAAATCATGCAGACCTTTATCAATTAATATACCTTTAAAATATTGACAGTTGATTAATTTTAAGCGGCTACATTATCCATGACAAACTGCAAAGAATCATATTACCCATACTTTCCTGCAAATTTTCCAATATATAGTTAATTAAATAAGCCTTCGCTATAGCCTGCGAACAGGCTCTCAAGCTGAATTGAGAGCCTGCATCGATGACTAATGAATTTGAATATCTGCCCCGTAACGTTCGTTTTTCCAAATATGGAATGTATATCCTTATATGGTGTTGTTGACAACTTTCGTGCAAACTAAATTTAGACCGTGCAAACTAAATTTAGACCGTACAGTTTATACTGTTTTTCGAAATATAAGATATTGAAGCAAAAGTTCAAATGTTTTAAATACTGTTTTCTCAAAACAGAACATTTTGGTGCTTTGAGATAAGATGGTCAAGACCAATTTGATCAGTTAATGTGTTTTTTATGCATAGTGCTTCAGCAGTTGACATATATAGAGCTCAGCGGAAACATATAAATTATAGCATCTGACCAATGAGAATTTCGCGTCACGATTTGAGACACAGATATTCAAATTCATTAGTCATCGATGCAGGCTCTCAATTCAGCTTGAGAGCCTGTTCGCAGGCTAGCCTTCGCTACTAAATTGTAAGCAAATTGTAAATTACGACATACTAAAACGCTGTTTTCTGTCCATCAGAATTCTGTCAAATCTTCCCCAAAGTCCGGGAAATGGCATTTCAGAGACTCTAAATTTAAAAACTTCCTTGGCCCTTCGTTTTCAGCCCCACCCCAATAAAAAGGCTTCCAACAGCACTCCCTACTTCTGTAATATGTCTGCGAAAAATATGCGTTTTTTTGTTTTGTTTGTAAATTGCGTCTTCATTTCCCGGATAGCAAACACCTTTGTGGCTTCGTATGCCATGAAATATTCGGAATCTTTTTTCATCATTCGGAAATTTTTGGTCTTCACTCCTCCCTCCCCCCCCCCCCAAACTATACATGCTAGCTACGGCCCTGAGTCTGTACGTGTGTTCTTCAAGCGGAGCTATCTGACATTAAAAGCTTAATTTTCTATAAAAAATACTTAAATTAGGCTCACCTGACGAATTTTTGTTAGTCTAGGGGGGGGGGCAGGAAATTACAGGACATCCTTTTAAAATATGTTTACACAGTCCCATTAAACTGCGCAAGAGGAGCACGTTGCTTGAAAATTTTAGTAATTTTATATACATCAGCTAGTGTAGCAGTCTCTTGGCAATACTAGCCATGCTTGATTAGAGCTAACCACCTGCGCAGACGTTGTTAGTGGCCGAGGCCCCACCTACAGTAACGTCTGCTAACATCTGTCTATACATTTCAGCAGGGCTGCAAATAAATATTTGACTTGACAGGACATTTGTCCGATCACTTTTTATTTTAATTTGGTCAGACATAACTTGAATTTTGTCGGACAAAAACCAACATAACTAAATTTGGTAGGACATATACATATATATATATATAAGTCACAAGACATATATACTGTAAGTCACAAGACAAGTATGTATGCCATTCCGGCACAACGTTAAGTAAACTGTAAAGTAAATGCTAGAACGCCTCGTAAGTTTTATTGCAAAATGCAAATTGAGTGAATTTGCAATCGGATTTTGTCACAACAAAAAAAATTATCTGATTATGTGATCCCAAGCAAAAATTGCTCGGACATTGGGTAGGGATAAAACGCTGAAACTGAATCCCGGACAAAACGGAAACTGAAAGCGGAAAATGAAATGAGGATAAAACACTGAAATGGGGATAAAACACTGAAATGGGGGATAAAACGCTGAAATGGGGATAAAACGCTGAAATGGGGATAAAACGCTGAAATGGGGATAAAACGCTGAAATGGGGATAAAACGCTGAAATGAAGATACAACGCTGAAATGAAGATACAACGCTGAAATGGGCAAATTTAATCGAATTCATTGTTTGCCAGACCATTGCAAACACTTGTAATTTGCCTATAAAACTGAATAAATATAAGAAAGAAGTTCTCGGTAAAATGACAACCACAAATTTTCGAAGAACGAATTTTATCTCAAAGTTTATCTTTTATTAATAATACATCTACAATTCTCTCCATATAACTTCAAACTCAACTTTTCAGTGAGGTGCGAACTCAACTTTGTGTGCCTTGCGGCACCGTTTTTGGAGTTAAGAAATTCACCTTCATTTCAAATTTTGTTGTTTTCCTGTGGCTTTCGTAATCGCTATACATATTTTTGCTTCTTAATTTCAAACAGTAGAAAGTATAATTTATTTTGTTTACTTTAAGTTTAAAATCCGCAGCGGTCCGGATGAGCGGTCCGTATCGTGAAAAACCGGACCGCAAACAAAGCAATTTGATTGGCTAAAAAGCATGGCGAAAATTTGGGGTTGTCATTTTACCAGGTAACTTCTTTCTTATATTTATACAGTTTTATAGCTGTAGGTAAACTACATGTGTTCGCAATGGTCTATCAAACAACGAATTCGATTAAATTTGCCCATTTCAGCGTTTTATCCCCGTTTTAGCGTTTTATTCCCATTTCTGCGTTTTATCCCCATTTCAGCGTTTTATCCCCATTTCAGCGTTTTATCCCCATTTCAGCATTTTATCCCTATTTCATCGTTTTACCCCCATTTCAGCGTTTTATCCCCATTTCAGCGTTTTATCCCCATTTCAGTTTCCGCTTTCCGTTTCCGCGATTCAGTTTCAGCGTTTTACCCTTACCCTCGGACATTTGCCACATTTAGTCGGATATCCGACAGTAATTTGCAGCCTTGCATTTGACTTCCTGGCAATTAACCAATCACAATCAAGTACACGATAATTGGAACATCGACCTTCACAGACTTTCACACGCATGGGCTATTTATATCAACAAGTCTGTAGTATTTTTAAAATTGAAAGTTTTAATACTACACGTATCAGAAGAAGGCCTTCATTCCATTGTAAACGAAAAGGATGTTTTCATCAATCTCACAACTGGCGCAGGAAATTACTTATTTATCAGGCAGTTACCTAAGCTATTTGATGTAATATTTGGATTTAAATATTTAAACAGATTGTAAACATTGTAAAAAGTTTTTTATTTGTATATAACATGATTTTAATCAATTAATTATTTAAAGTGTGTCGAAAGAGAAATATAGACGATATGTCTTCGAAAAGCAATGCGAAATCAAGTAAAAAAAACTACACGTCAAGCTAGGAGTCAGTGCTGTGTCATTATTAAGTGGAATTGAGAGCGATGAAGAAGCGAAGGCATTGGAATGGAAGAAGGGAAATATTCTGTATTATATGGCACAGGCAGAGTCATTGTTGAAGACAGAACGATGGAGACGAATGCTTTATTAACAACAAAGTGTATAACAAAATGGTTTGTGCTTGGCTATTGATGCATGAAGCTGATATGATTAAAGAATGGTATGTATTATAATAAATTCTAAAAATGTGTTCGCTTTTGTAATTCTCAAAGCCACAGGAATCAATCGGGCATTTTAATAGTCGTTGTTTAATACATTGAATTTGTCTTTTTATACATTACCTCGTATTATTTATTGCAAGTAGTACTAGCATGCAAGTTATCATATGAGACTTTCAATTATGAAGGGTTTGCATCAGATGGTTGGGGTATATATATTAATTAGAATGGCTCATATAAACTTGCTAGTACTACATGCAATAGATATTAATAGCCATAATACGAGGCAACGTATAAAAAGAAAAATTCAAGACAATATAAAATAACGACTATTAAAATTATCAAAGCCGATCGATTCCTGTGGCTTTGAGAATAACAAATGCAAACACATATATGTTTAGGATTTATTATAATACATACAGACATGAGCTTCATGCATTTATAGCCAAAGCACTAACGATTCTGCTGTACACTTTGTCTTCAACAAATTATGACTCTGCCTGGTGTGCCATATAATACAGAATATTTCCCTTCTTCCAATGCCTTCGCTTCTTCATCGCTCTCAGCATTGACTCCAGTTGTGAGATTGACGAAAACATCCTGCTTTTAGTTTACAATGGAATGAAAAGCCTTCTTCTGATACGCATTAAAACTTTCAAATTTAAAAATACTGCAGACTTGGTGATATAAATAGCACATGCGTTGAAGGTCAGTGATTGTCGATGTTCCAATTATCGTGTACATGATTGTGACTGGTTAATTGCCGGGAAGTCAAATGTATAGCGAATGTGAGCAGACGTTAGGTGGGGGGCCTCAGCCACTAACAACGTCTGCGCAGGAGGCTAGATTAGGGCAAGACAAACTAAATACTGGTTTATAAGGGATGACCCTTATACAGTAGACCTTCATGGAAAGATGGTTTAATTTTCTGTAGCTAGCTAATTAAATCTCTAAAAATACTTACATTAGGTTCACCTGACGAATCTTTGTTAGTCTAAGGGGATAAAAGCAAGGTCTTAGCTAGGATTTTAGATCTTGGGCGTGTTTCTAAATGGCCAAGGTATGCACATGTTAATAACCGGTACCTTGAATAGCCAAATTCACGGTTCTAGTTATGCCTAGCCAACAGACAATGCCTGTGGTTGTTCTATGCTTTGGAACCAAATACAAGGTGAGCATACGCTCATATTGCGCACTGACATTAAAGAATTAAGTTCTTTCAATCAGCAACTCTTGGGGGTATTTAAAACCATTTTACAGTAACACCATATCCATCGGCCAAACATTAAAACATCACAGATAAGTTTTGCCAATTTCAACAACTACAGTAGATTTTACAAACTTTTTTACGACATAAATATAGGAAGAAATTATGTCCGTAACACCACATTTTTTTAACTTACCCGGCCTTATACAAATAATGAAGCCGCGTTCATTATATCTAGCCGTGTTTTTCCATTTTTGCCCATGATAACACGGCCAACATGGCCCTCTAGCTAAGACCCTCGATAAAATGAAATTACATCTTAATCAATCTTTGCATGCTTAAGAACGTTACACAATCACATCAATCTGGGAAAAGGGAGTACAGTATAAGTGCATGAAGATTTTAGTAATTTGATAGTCATCAATGATGTAGCAGTCTCTTGGCTTACTGTCCCTAATTGCATGTTACGAGGATCTGTTAAGGCCCATTTACACGGTACGATTAGTTGTATACGATTCCTACTTTGGCGTAATGTGATCGAATAAACACGCGTACAAACGTCACATTTCAAATTTCGCCATCAGCGAATGAGCAATATAAACGTGGCATTAGAACTCGTTTTCATTCGTCAGAATGACAATCGTATACAACTAATCGTATCGCGTAAATGGGCCTTTATGCCAGCTTCATTCTTACGAACGACCTTTTGTTCTGCCCCTATAACTGTTATCCAAAAAGCAAATGTTCGTAACGTATATGAACTTTACAACTGATAATCGTGCTTGTCAATACACAGGCATTCCTTTCGAGAGGAAATTTACCCCAAATTTTTGACTATCAATTAACTAATTGCTCAATTGCAAGTACTAGGACTCCCAGTGTTATTACCAATATTAAGACTGGATTTGAAATGTGGGTCATGTACAGTACATGTAAATAATGGACAGTGTGCTACAGAAGTCAATATGAGTTGCTCACATACTGTAATTCTGTAAATATTATGTGAGTCCAGTGCTTGCCCCACTTGCAGTATTTTCACAAAGAAGTACTGTAAACCCAACCTTGTTCGCACATCTGTCAGCTCACCTGCTCACGCTTTTGACAACTTTAAATAAGATGCATAGTCTTTTTTTTTCTGTGTTGGTGTTGTGTACTCAGGTGAATAATATGTTTGTGATGTTAAGGCCTGTTTAAACGGATGCAACATTGTCCAACATTGTTGGACCAACAATGTTGGACAATTGTTGGACGATTGTTGGTCAGCATGTTCAAACGGATGCAACAATTAGCCAACAACTTTTAGCAGTCAATTAGTAAATTCTGTTCGAAAATAATTATGCAAAGAACTTTAAAATACTGTCCAATCAACACACAGGTCACATACCGAATATTAATTAAATACGCATAGGTTTTCAATGTTATTGTTTTCATGTTTCAAGATGGCCGCTCTTGCTTGCTTGCTGCTGTTAAATTAATATTGTATAGACTTTTACCTCAATCGTATAGTATGAATAAAATTGTTTTTAAAACTATATCAGGTAAATTAAAAACATATCAGGTAAGTTTGTGGGAGAGCGTTGCGATGTTTCATGTCAAATTTAAAATGCTGATCACGAATTTATATTTTTACGTTATGACGAAGAGCTAATACACAAAAGTTATTCATGTCAAAATGTAATCTCTTCGAGAGGTCACATAAACAATGAGAAAGAGAAAATGTATTGCCATCCTTGTCCTGCAAGGGTTACTGGAAATAGACAAGAATCCAAGAGGAAAGACCAGGTCATGGATAAGGAAAAGAGAAAGCCGTGGATTTTACACGAACATCGTGAGGGAATTGATGGTTGAAGACACAGCAGCGTATCGTGAGATGATGAGAATGTCCTACGACGATTTTAAAGTATTGCTACGAGTTGTAGAGCCTCACATAAGTCCGCATCAGGTTCAAGGTGGCCAAAAAGTGATACCAGCCCCGGAAAGATTAACTTTGACTATAAGATTTTTAGCTACAGGTGAGACCTATCGATCCCTGTGCTTTCAATTTCGTAT
>CACRXK020008328.1:0-13871 GCA_902702795.2 Paramuricea clavata
AGTTCTAGTCTGTGCCACATAGATCGATATCCTTCAGATGATCCTGGACCAGCAAGGATCTCTAACAGTTACTTGCACCTTTCTGCTTAGTCCATACTGTTTGAGCCTCCTCAGAAGAGTGTTGTAACTGATAATTAAATTATGGTGTTTTTCTAGAAATTTAAGTATCTCTTCATATTCAAACCCTCTGTTAAAATAGTACTTTATGATGCTTTCTTCATCAACACTATCTTCGGAATGTTCCGATTCTGTCGAGTCCGAGCTGTCAGTAGTGTCAGAGCTGTTGATGTTACGCAGGTCTTAAAATAAATTTACAAAATAATTGTTAGTGCTATTGGCGGTTAACAACTGTTTAGTTATTGTGTACATGAGGGAGGGTATTTGGTGATGTTTCACTTTTACCCTTCCCCATGCTTGTAATAAAACATGCAGGCCCTATAAATTACAGTTGGTAATGAGGGGTACCAATAAATAAAATGTTCTGAAGTCGATTTCTGTTGTCAGAGGTCATCACAGTGAAATATTTAAGAAAACGTGCAATGCAAATGAAGCTTAATGGAACATGCAATGCATGGCTCATTATTCTTCCTGAGAAAATTGCCTGTTTCCTGATTGTTACACTGTAAATTAATTAAGGAACTAAATCAAATGATGCGTTGTCACGCACTCACAAAATGTAGTAGTCACCGAATAAATACTGACCATAAGCCTGATACTAAGTACTAATCCTAAACGTCTAATCCCTGACCCTATGCATAATAATCCTGTAATTCAACATTGGCCACCATCTTGGATTTTACTGCGTACAATCTCGTACTAGATTGCATGAAAATCATGAAAATTCCGCAGGGATTAAAATAACTACAGTATACAACTATGTTATGTTGTCACTCTAGTCTCTACGCCTATGATGCTGGGCTTGCGTGCTAAATACTTTGTTTTTCCCGTCCATTAAATTTAACGTTATTAAAGTGCCCCTAATGCTTCAAACTTTTTTTGCTATATCAAATCATGGCATGATTTCTAGTATTTCAATGCAAAATTTTAAATTTGGGCAAGTCCTTCGACTTTTATGGCGCTTTGAATTCAGCTTTAGATGGTCCGGCGCCAAAGGTCCGACGCCGTCGTATTTTGTAAAGAGAAAGAGCATGGGTCCAGCGCGTTTTCATTCCAATCCAATCTCGTCCCCCGAGCATGCTCTGCAAACGGGCGTGTTCGACTGCTAGTGTAACGAGATTGACGTCATCCAAGGTAGTCGGCATTTATAATTTCAAATTCCCGAATTCCGCCATTTTTGCTTTGCTTTACTTGTCTTCGATCGACGTTTTAAATATTACCCTGATTTTCCTCGCCATCATGTCTAACTATGAAACAGTTTCGGAAGACAGTTATCAATGGCGGAAATCTTGGTGGGGCGGGGCGGCTGCGCCCCCACCTTCACGGAAAATTGACGAATTTTCGGAAATTTTGACATAAAAGAGGGCTAAAAACAGTCTTTTCGAGTGCAGCGGGGGGGGGAGTTGTCGTGAATTTCCGCCACTGCAGTTATCAATATTATTTAGTCTCCTGGGGCCGGTTGTTCAAAGTTGGATTAGCACTAACCCTGGGTAAAATTTAACCTGCTGTTTTAGTTTATGTACGTATTTATACACGTCTGTTTATTTCAAAACTTCAGATAAATAAACTGCTATCAATCCAGACAAGATCTCTGAAGAAATATTTCCAAATTTATAGAGTCAGGAAGTTGCTTTGAATTTGAGGTTAACCTAGGGTTAAGCTAACCCAGCTTTCGACAACTGGCTGGGACCATAGTATATAAAATTAAATTATTATAAACAAATTATTCCGAAATACCTTCACCACATTGAGCACAAAAATTGTCCAAGTTCCCGATATCGTTGCCACACCTCATACAGGACATTTTAATTAAATTCGAGAAGAATTTATATTATTTATACTTTTATAACCTGAAACTGTTGATTCGATCTGTTTCAATGGCTATGGCAGTATGGCTGCTTCGTGACTTTCATTTCTGTTTCATGACTTTTCACAAATGTATAGTGGGAAGCCGCTGTCCTTAATGTTTGGTTTTAGCGCTATTTTATTGTTGATATGAGCTATTATATTTGTTGTTGATGTGAGCTATTTGATGTTGATGTGAGCTATTTGTTGTTGATGTGAGCAATTTGTTAATGCTGTGAGCTATTTGTTGTTGATGTGAGCAATTTGTTAATGCTGTGAGCTATTTGTTGTTGATGTGAGCAATTTGTTAATGCTGTGAGCTATTTGTTGTTGATGTGAGAAATTTGTTAATGCTGTGAGCTATTTGTTGTTGATGTGAGCAATTTGTTAATGCTGTGAACTGTTTTGTTAATGCTGTGAACTGTTTGTTAATGCTGTGAGCTGTTTTGTTAATGCTGTGAACTGTTTGTTAATGCTGTGAGCTGTTTGTTAATGCTGTGAACCATTTGTTATTGATGTGAGAGTTGTGGGCCACCGTACTACGCAGTTTTTTCGGTGTCTATATCGATTGTAGTCTTCAAAATTTACTGTTTTGAATTCCATTTACAAACTTTCACAATGTATAGTGGGAAGCCGCTGTCCTTAATGTTTGGTTTTAGCGCTATTTTATTGTTGATATGAGCTATTATATTTGTTGTTGATGTGAGCTATTTGATGTTGATGTGAGCTATTTGTTGTTGATGTGAGCAATTTGTTAATGCTGTGAGCTATTTGTTGTTGTGTGAGCTATTTGTTGTTGATGTGAGCAATTTGTTAATGCTGTGAGCTATTTGTTGTTGATGTGAGAAATTTGTTAATGCTGTGAGCTATTTGTTGTTGATGTGAGCAATTTGTTAATGCTGTGAACTGTTTTGTTAATGCTGTGAACTGTTTGTTAATGCTGTGAGCTGTTTTGTTAATGCTGTGAACTGTTTGTTAATTAATGCTGTGAGCTGTTTGTTAATGCTGTGAACTATTTGTTATTGATATGAGGGTTGTGGGCCACCGTACTACGCAGTTTTTTCGGTGTCTATATCGATTGTAGTCGTCAAAATTTACTGTTTTGAATTCCATTTACAAACTTTCACTAAGCGTCTTCGTAATAATCGGACCAATATCGCCAACAATTTGTGCATGAATTCTAAAATATGCAAAATAGTGACGTACAAAACTCTTTGTAAACAAAATGGCTGCATCAGCTATGTTATGCATTATTCCTTATTTTACAATTGACTTCTTACCAATTGGTTGTGTGGACATCCTAAAAAACTTAAACTTATCTCTACTTAACGTATATGCCATCTTGTATTACTTTACTGTCTTAAGCCGGTTTCGCACTTCGCCCGTATCGTAGCGAAACGTACTGGTGAGCATGCGCAGATTGAAAAGAGGTTTATAAATCCACGTACTTCCGGGTGTATTCGCGTATCAAAATGAAAATTTCGTCGCAAGTCAACTTTTTGGCGTACTACGGAAGTACTAAGCAATCAACATTCACGAAATTTTGAAATTTAAAAACGTTTTTGATACGGTACGGTACGGGCGAAGTGGAAAACCGGCTTTACTTTTTAATAATATAATATGTTTCAAATTACCTGCTCGAAAAGATACCATTCATGCCATAACGTATTTCGTTTCTCCAACTAAAGCTCAAGGTGGAGACACAATTAAATTGGAAATAATTGGACGGCCAAAAAATTGCGTTCGAGGAGAATGTCTTATTCGACAACGCATCGTAAGTTTCTTCTGTCTATTATCGATCTGAATTAAAATATTGTAACATTGTCATTGACATGCACTAAAATAAATTTAAGTTTACATTTCCAGATTGCCATTAAGGACAAAATTATTAGAAAGGAACATGGGGGCGATACGCAGTTCGTTTGCATCGACCTCAATGATGAAAACGAAAAGTTCCAGTTAAAACTGGATGGAAATTCTCCTAAATTGGATGGCTTCATTCAAGGACAACGATATAGAATTGAAACTGAGCTTGACGATGATTCTCAGGTACTGTAAATTGTTGCAAAACCAATTAAAAGACCTGAAATATTGTTGCTGTTTTCATTATGAAATTCTTTTGAATTCTATGATTCAATCATACAGTAGGCAGTAGCTGTGCAATTTCGTACAATGGCAGTAGTTTTGAATTTATTTAATTCTCATTCGAATAGTAACAAAGGACTCCATATAAACGTGTAATATTTATGCCGCATGTAATATATTGCAAGTGACATAAATCATTAGTATACTAGATGTATTTCATAACTTCGAACGAGATCAATAAATGCGTGACTATTAGTTTCCCTGTTTTAGTATATTCTCCTCTATACATTCAGCATTATATTTTTTCTTTATTGTCCAAGTTCCTTTTAAGTGTTATGTTGCCTGCTCCAGTATGCAGTACGCAAAAAAGCGATTTAGAAAATTTTGATTTAATTCGAGTTTTAAAGGCCCTGTTCCTAAAGAACATAAGGATTTGGCGTTTCCTTATTTAAACATTTGTCCTACTCCGCTTTACATTTAGGTGATAATCTTGCATGTTCTGTGTTCAGCTTTAATAAAACGAATTTTTGTATAAGTATACAGAATATACATGGAAGTACAGAACAGCGATTTGACAACAAATAACTTCATGTTCTTTTTTCAGACCGAAATCAGTAACGAAACAATTTCAGAAATTAAAAACCGTCTATTGACGTCATTGGAACATTTGAAGAAATTAAATGATGAGAAACAACTGATCGCTGACTTGTGGTGTCATTTTGGAAAAATTCTTGTTTATAACGTTGATGAAGGTAACAACATTACATAGACAACAACACATTTAAGATGTGATTTTTAACATTCTGTTAATTAGTGTAAAGATGATTAAGATTAAACCGAAAAGTTACTATCTTCAAATGATTATGTTTTTATTAATATCAAAATATGAGGCTCCATACGTTCTATTATATTCAGCTAAAAGCGCATATTTTGACTCCCGGAAGCATCAATTTCAACATCTCAAAACCACAAGATCAGATGCGTCCCAAAATCTACTAAAAGACAAAAAAGACTCGTGAAAGTCTGTTCGTCTGAACTTACGTTTACAAACACCCATTATAAATGAATTTTTTATAATCCAGGTTTTTATTTTTATTGTTATTACAAATCCTTATAATCCATGTTTTTGTTATAAAAATATTCCTTAAAGGACATTGGCAATAAAAAATTAGTTTAGTTCATTTGAAAGAACTCTTAAAACTATATATTAAACTCTATTACAGATTGTTTATATCTTGCTTAGTTTTCAAAATATTTGGACTGAAAAAAGTAAGCTGTTTACCATCTTGGATTATTGAGGATATGCATGTTACGTCAAGAGAGGGTTCACGCTAATTTCTTATCTTGAGAGTAAGCGATCAATGCAATATGGGTCCAAAACTTCGTTTCTGGTTGCTGTCTGAAATTTAGAAATGTTTAAAAACATTTCAAACAATTTTGGATTGTTACTCGGTCATTTTAGAGTAGATTTATATGGTTAACCCAACTCCTGACGTCATCAAAACCGCAGTTAATGAGGTAAAGAATTTTTCCAAGATGGCGGAAAGCTCATTAATTTCGGTCAAATATTTCGAGAACTAAGCAAGACATGACAAATCGGTAATAGAGTTTAATATACAATTTTAAGAGTTCTTTTGAATGAGCCAAACTAATTTTTTATTGCCAATATCCTTTAATATAGAGGAAAGTAAAAATATCTTCACGCCAGTGGATTTCAATCGACGACTAATGAAGATAGTCAGCAACAATAAGGACAAGAATGCCTATTGGAAAGTCTCGTTTGAAGAGGGGGTTGATCCATCAGTTGACGAGGCGCTTCCAGAATCTGAAGACGACAACCACAGATTTCCTCGTCTCAAGCTAGTTCATACACAGTGGCGTTACGATTTTGGCTTTGGCACTCCATCATGTATGTTTACTTACTGTACTGTGTACTGTATATTACAAAACGCATTTTTTTGTTAACATGTTTTCGTCTTATGGCAAGAAATAGATTTTCTCATTTGAGAAATCAATTTGAAATATCGTTAATTATATGGGACATACTGTATAGGAGGATTGGAGTAGGGAGCGTATAACAGCAATTTTAACCCCTCGAAATGTAAGATTCTGACAATCTCTCGCGTGAAACTCCATGTCTCGATTGATCTCGGCCGGGTCACAGTAACCAGTATTCTTTCCTGGAATACGCACATCAAGAACATCGCAGCCAGGGCTGGGATTACTTAGACGAACATGTCCCTTGTTAACGGACAGTGTTATTCGACGCTCTTTGTATTTATCGCTCGTCAAATCTCAACTACAGTATGCTATGCCACAGAAGTCTGGTCGCCATCTATACAGTACATATAAGTAAAATCAACCAAGAGCGAGTTCAAAGACGTGCTAGAAGGTGGACACTTTCATTGAAGAAAGGTGAAATGGACTACAAAGATCGACTACTGGCCCTAAATCTTTTATACCCTTAGCATATGCAGTTCATGACAGAGAGATTAAAGATTTGGCTTTGTTTTTAAAATTTTGCATGGCTTAAAATTTTGCATGGCAAATTTTGCACAATTTGAATATTTTAAATTTTGTGTCATTTGTCAGTCATATATATTGTCGTATACCCGTAATTGTAATTAATAACCCTTCTCATGATGCTTAAAGTTCCGTCATGTAAAAATAGTACTTTTTAATCTTCCTACTTCACCAGAATTGTTCCGCTCTGGAATTGTGTTTGAAAGATAGCTATACACCTAGAGATCTTCACAGTCTGACCTCGTTTAAAACATTTTTATTCAAGGTTTACTTATATTTATTAACTACGAGTTTTAATGCTAACATGACCTGTACTTGGTCATTGTATCGTAGATGTTCTTGCCATAGGGCTAGTTATAATGTCATATATGTAGACGTATACCAGCTGCTTGATTGCAGGCCTACGATGCATCGTTTTAAGGTTTCGGCCCGCCCACCATCTTATACACTAGTGCATAATTATTCCTTTTTGCATGTATGGTGCATTTTCAATACAGACCATACTGTTGACCGTATTGCCTGACCGAATATATAAGGTGATTTAAATATATTATATTGTAATACTTTTTATCTATGTACTGTAGATGCATGGTTGTATACATGGTGGGTTAACTATAGTAATTGATATATGTTTACATTATTATTAAATTGAAGTATCGTGTATACTTGACGTGTATTACTATCTCTTTTATACCTAACAAGAAATACATGCATGCAGCAACCCCTCGCCTTTTTTAACAGATGAAGTACGGTACTGAAAATAATAGTCGCTATTTTGATGTGATAATAATATGAGAAAATAACAGGACAAATTTTTTACCTAAAGAATAATTGATTTTCATTGATTTGTTATATGGAAAACAGTTTTATGTTATGTGACATCAATGGGTAAAATGTGCCTTTCACACTTTGTTTCACGGTTGACAGACACTAACTCATGAAACTGCAGGCTTGTTTCCAGTTAATAGCGAACTACATCGCAAAAATATATTGTAAAACAGAAAAGTACATCTTTGCAAAATGAAAAAAATTTCTTTTAGTGCGAACTATTACGTACTGGTGCATGCGCATGTAATGACGTCGAAAACCGTCCATCATATAATGGAGGACAACTTCGCACTTCGCTATGTTCTCAAACACCCGGGTGTAAATAGCCGGGCGGAATTAGTACTCCCGCCCAAGGCTTACGGCCGGAACGGCGCTTCGCAGCGTTGGCTCGGGGATAATAGGGACCTTAAGCAAACAGGACGGCAACGCGACGACGACGACTATTCGCACAATGAAAACACAAAGCAAGTACGGTATGAAATTTTAATACTGAAATGTTTATAACTTACACTTACCCAAGATAGCCAAGAGGCCAAGACTCAAGAGTCCAAGACAACGATTAAATTTTATATTGAAAACATCTGGTTCGACTTCGACAAAATTCGTGTTTATAGCATAAGCGTTTTTAACAATAAAGCCTTTGTTTTCATCTCTTCAAACTGAATTCAATTCATATGCAGTGGATAATACATAACAACCCTTCTTCGCAATAATTTATTTGAAGTTTGTTTTGGTATTGTCGTCGCGTTGCCGTCGTACATGCTTAAGGTCCCTAATTGAAACGGGAGATTACCTCGCATGGACTCTTGCCGCTTGAACATTGTTCAACAAAGTTATTAAAACAAACTTCTGTACTAAAATGTCCCAGAATACTTTGACTGCATCAAAAGAATGAGCTGTTCCCTTTCTTCGATTACTTTTTCAGTGACCAAAATATAGTTTTTGGATTATTATGAACAATGCGGGCTATTTAAGTGATATTAAATATTTGTGTGTCCTTCTGTGGAAATCGAGAAGAACATTTTGTTGTCAAGTTTATATTACAATTGTCGTGTGGTTTTTGACAAATTTTGTTTTGGCCCTGTAATATTTTAGCAGTTGAACTATTTTTGTTTATTGTAAGTACTTGAGTGAAAAGACTAACTGTGTTAGTATGCTCTAAACTGAAAAAAGAAAGGGGGAAAGGAAATTAAAAAGGTAAAATTTATCGATAGAAAAAGTGCATTTTTCAAACAAAATTTGTAAAAAGGGACAGGCACTACCCACAAAGCACGGCTTCACCCCCCCCCCCTGACTTATCATTCCAGTTTACTTGTAGTTCAATGGAACAAACTAACAAAATCACGGGAAGAATATAAAGCAGTGCCAAATTTGGCACGGGCATGCACCGCGATTTGGCCCACGTTAGCATGTTACAAGTGCACATAAAGAATTTATATACAAAAAAGTCAATAATACTGCAATATGCAGCCTGAAGTAGTATATGTTTATAGTCGTTTGTAGAAATTTTGCATTTTTAGCATAGTTTTTGTTACATTTCATCCTTTGACTGTTTTCTTTATCTTTTCTTTTAGACAGAAACGTGAGGCTGAAAGCATGGAAATGCTTACGTTCTGGACCTCCTGGTAGCGACGACCAGCCACCAGATGAAGTAAAGAATATTTTGACACCAGTTTTCCTCCAAGCGGAGAAGGATATGAAGGCGTGGATTTGTTATCCTTCGGTAACCGTTCTGCGAGGGGAAATAATGACACCAAACTCACCGTATGACTGCAGAATGAAATTAAGGACTGGTATGCTACATAAAATAAAGTTTTACTAAATGTTAATTATTTAAACTCACTTGCTGGACATTTTAAAATAGAAAGCCGACTATTAAAGGCCCGGTCACACTACACAACGATAACAATACGATAAATTGTAACTGAACACGCGATAATTGGCAAAAAAAATTGTGTTAGTGTCCACACCACAACGAAAATTATAAAATTATCGTTGAACGATAACGATAACGATTTTAACGTTAGACGATAACGATAAATTTTTGACCAATTAGCGCGCGTATACAATTAGTTATTGTATCGTTATCGTTGTGTAGTGTGACCTGGGCTTAAGGTGCGTTTCAAACATCCAACTTTTCCTCTCGGCTCTAGTCATGGCAATGCAATGAATGAATAAACTGCATGTACATGTGTTTTTTTAATTTGTTTCCTAAATTTGCGAGCAAAATAATAAATGTATCCCAACCGCAAACATTTCGTCTGTCTCATTGAAAAGAACTTAAAGATACTCCATTTTAGTTATTTCAGTTTTTGATATGCAAATTACCTTACTTTATGCCACACGTGCTTAATGACTTACCAAACGCGGATAATTGGTAATTCATGCAATCGGTATCAGTAACAATTCTAGAAAATTAATACGTGCGTGCACTAACCTCACGCCCAGCCTTAATTCAGAACAGCCAGTGGCGTAACGCCACATCTGGGGCCGCCCGAAAAAACGTTAAAAGGGCTCCCTATAACCAATTATATTCTAAAGGAACGCATCAGTTATACCCCAAAAACTTTCCTTTAAAGCTAAACTGTTTAACCACGGTTTTGAGGGATGTATTTTTATCAAAATGTTTTGGTGCATGTAACTACGGTAGTGACTATTGACTTACATCAAAACTGACTGACAGTCTGATTTAAATGTTAGCAACCTAACGGTTCTGAAAAATCAACAAAGATGAATTGTTCGAAGGAACTTGAACGGAAGAATAGGATCAAGGAACAATACTTCAAACTTTAAATTTTAACAGGTTGAGTACCACAGAAACACATAACATACAGTACGCTTCAGTTGATTCCAGAAACAAAGAATCATGCAGAAGACTCATGTCTTCTGCATGATTCTTGCCCGGTCTGAGCCCTTAGTCGGTTACGCCACTGAGAACAGCTGTAATGTCAAAACACTGTTTCCAACATGAAGTATTGGAAGCATTATGGTTGCCATGGTGAAATGAAAATCGTATATCTTTGTACAAAAAATAGTATATTTTATTTTTAACAACAGAATCGTCGATATTATTTAAGCTCTGTAATGAAGTATCGTGTTATTTAACATTCAATAAGCTTAGCTTTAATTTAATTTCTTCGTGCATTATCACATGTAAAGCCCTAGCCATGTTTGGATGTGCCCGAATATCTACGGTTTTAGGTTTCGAACTGCTTGCACACACACTTGGTTGTATCTTTTTTGGTATTATAAGTCTCACTGAGTAATTAAGATCTTTTTACTGATTACTGAACAATAAAATAATTCTCTTGTTTTGTATAGGGTCCCGTTATGTGACTGACAAAGATAGCGTTTGTCTAGAAGAAGACGCAATCTTATCGGATTATCTTTCCCACTGCACACTTGTCAAGAAAGATGATAATATGACCCTGTGTTTACCAGATGAAGAAAACCATAAAATCCCAGATGGCTTTGGGTGTATTTTTTACCGCGAGGCGAAGGAAAAGATTTTTTCCGCCACCGCTGATGAAGAGTGTTTTACTGTTATTGTTTTGGATGAAAAAGGATGGGATTCTGACTCAACTGAAAAAAGAGAACAGAAGCAGGTTTGTTGCTTCAATTTTTAAAGCATCTACAAAAGCGAAAGTTATTTTCTAATTATTCGCTTATTACGTCATTATCATTACAATTACATATTAGAAATACATGCATTTTAAGAATCCCCTTGCCTTGCTGGCAAAAGCACTATATTTTTCGAACATGGTAGCACAATAATTTTATTAAGAATAATTTTGAAATTGAAATTTTGAAATTACAAAAGTATCAATTTCCCAAAACTCTATATATGTTAGGTATGCTAGTATGCATAATATAAGCTTCAATTTAATGTAAAATTCAACCACAAACGCTTCGCAAAACGTTTTATACAAAAATGTTCTTGAATCTAACTGCCTTTTATCGATATCATAAACTTTGAGTTTGATAAAATGATTTCAAATTCTCTGATGAAAATAATTATTTAAAATTGTAATAAAATTTTAAAAAAGGGTAATTAAACAAATGGTCTTTTTTCATTATACGCAACGATCAATTTTCAAAGCGATTATAAAGAAAACAGTGCATCAATATTTAAAACAAAACTTACAGTGTACCTTCATTGGGCTTTAAGATTTCCAGCAGTCTATCGCCCCGATCATTTGTCGGTTATAAACAAATAAACTGTTTTTCGGTTTTCTGAATAATGCTTTTCAGTATCTTGTGGCAAACATCTTCATCTTTACTCCCTTCTTTTAGCAAGTCGTTCGGCTTTCTTAATTTTTTTTTCTCTTCGTTTTGTTCCATGACTTAATAATTGGTAATGATTTTTTCAGTGCGAAAATGACCATGATTTTAGCATCTTCATTGCATATTGGTATATTTCCTATTCATTTGCCTATCATTTAACAATTATTGAATGAGGTTGAGCACGATATGAAGAATTATCAAGCCCGAAGTTTGCCGTTATCAACCGAAGCCGAACGCTGAGGTTGATAACGGCAAACTGAGGGCTTGATAATTCTTCATATTGTGCGAAAACCGAATTCAATAATTGTTTTATTATTTATTTAAAAAATTCAAAACAAACATTTGAATTTTATTTGTGTTAAGAAAAAACAAGTCCTTAGTCCTTCGGCAGCCGTCGTTGCGTCATATCAATGGCGTCAGCGAGTAAGTATGATTCTCGTTGTCATAGTAGTATGGCGCAAACGCGTCCAATTTTTTTTCATATTGACTCTTTGACGTCATTTTGCTAGTATGAATGTGAAAATCCGTATTTGGTTAGCAATTGAGTTGATATGACAATTTCACACTTGGCTGTTAGCCAATCAGAGACCAGGAATTTTTTAAATAAATAATGGTATTTATTTGTTTAGCGGCTTATTTAGTCACCTATCACAACATTTCTAACTATCCCCGAGCCAACGGCGCAGAGCACCGTTCCGGGCGTAATCCCCGGGCGAGGGTACTAATTCCGCCCGGCTATTTACTCCCGGGGAAAGGAAAGCATCAGCGAAGTCTAAAGTTCATCAAGTCTAAAGTTCATCAAGTCTAAAGTTCATCATCGCGGGCGCGAGTGACCGGGCGTGGGTGGTCATCTTTACTGATCTCACAATATAGCGAACTGTCATCAATAGCGAACACTGATTGGTCCAATTTCAAATTTGCATTATAACGACAACATGATGACTGCGAAATAGCGAACATTTCTTGATTTCTTTCAAATATACTTCATTTTTGCAAGATTTTGTAAATTTCAAAAGCTTTTGAGAAAAAAGGCAAAATAATTGCGAAAACAAGGGAGCAAAGCCGCCCACGATAATGAGGGTAAATTTGTTTTAAATATTGGTGTATTGTTTGCTGTATAATAGATCTTTCCCCTTATGAGTGAAATTTTGATCTAGATATGCCTGGACAAAAATTTCATCACAGCTTGAAAGAGCATCACACAATTAGCAATATTCCGAAGTTTCGTTGCGAAATGTTGTAAAATGCGGATAATATAGCCTTGCGAAGTTTGCAGTTTTCAGTCATTTTGAGTTACAAATGAGAAATTGACAATCAGTTGATCATCTGATTATCAATTTCCCGTGCGTAATACAAAATGACTGAAAAACGGCAAACTTCGCAAGGCTATATTATCCGCATTTTACAACATTTAGCAACGAAACTTCGGAATATTGCTAATTTTGTGATGCTCTTTCAAGCTGTGATTTGTCTGGATTCCAGACTTGTCTAGATCAAAATTTCACTCAAAAGGGAAAAGGTCTATTGCTTTAACTACTGATCGTTGCGTATAATAAAAAATGACAGCATATAATTTCAGTGTATCTTTATTGATTACCCTTTTTTTATTATATTATTTTTAAATAAAAATGAAAGCAAAGATATTTGCATGCGAGAATGTGAAATCATTTATTTTACACCCGTTTTCAAAATTACGCGACCAAAGACGAAAATGCTAGAGTTGACATGTCAGTTTTATGTCATTCGATCACGAAGTTCAAACTTTGAGTTTTGCGGTTCCTTGTCGATGTATATTCTTTGTATGCTTTATATAAACAGACTTACAATGATTTTCAAGATATTTTAGTGAGAATTATTGTAAAATTTAAGCACGACAAAATCATAACATCACCGTTATAGTCTAGCGCGTGTGTTTTATACTGACAGCTATATTCCAGGATAAATTGTTATTTTTCAAACTTTAAAAGTCATTCACGGCACATATTTATGTTGTGATGGTTTGTATTGTGCTTTAGTTTGTATATCTAAGTTATCTGACTAATTTTTGTTCAGTTTTGGTATTAAATACGGTTTAAAATGTCTTTAGACAGTTTGTTTACGTTTGCTATTTTTAGCAGTTCTTGTGACATAAAACTGACATTTGAAGTAGGAGTATTTTTCAGGGAGGTCGCGTAATTTTGAAAACGGGT
>CACRXK020008330.1:0-21041 GCA_902702795.2 Paramuricea clavata
ACTGATATCGAAGGAACTACACACAGTTCCGAAATATCACATACTCGAACCGACCTGACCGCGTAGCTCAGTTGGCAGAGCATTGGGCTAGTATTCCAAAGGTCGTGGGTTCGAATCCCACCGTGGCCAGGCATATTTTTCAAGCCTGCCCGGTGTGGATATACACACAGAGTAACATGATCACAAACATCATATTCACCTGAGTATATTACACCAAATACAGAAAGAAAAAATGGTACTTGACCAGACAGGTTGAAGTTGGCAGCATGCTGATGTTCTGGTGACTATTGTGATAGTACCGACACCAGATGACTATCACATTCGAGAATACTGAGGGAAAACAATAATGTATAGTACAACACTGTTCCTTAACGATGGCAATAGCAGCTTTCTGAGCACCGGTGTTTCTGTAGCAATCGTAACATGCATATACATCTGCTAGCAGTCGCCAGTCTGTACTGTGTATCTGTATGTGAGTACAATGATGCAATCAACCAGCTGAGCAATGCTAATGATACTGGTCAGTAGGAAATAGGAATACGAAGCTGATTTGTATAGGTAATAGCATGGTTTCGAGTGCAATTTGGATATAACATGCACGAGTCAGTTTTTCAAAGACTCTCAAAATAGCACGAGCCGAAGGACGAGTGCTATTTGAGGTCTTTCAAAAATTCACGATGCATGTTTATCCAAAAATTCACAAACATGCATGTTTATCCAAATTTCACGAGAAAACATGCTATTACTTATATTAATAATTTACATAAAAGTATTCGAGACAATCAAATTTGAACTTGACGAATTGTGGGAATCTTTTCGCACCGCTAAATGCGACCATGTTTGTTTTGAAAAAAGAATATTTTTAAATTTTTCCCGCCAAAACTTAGCTCAATTTTGATTGGTTCGTAGTGATTACAGATTTTTGCACTGTTGTTTTGGATTAACTGCACTGAAATCAACCAATCACAGACGAGTAATACGTTTATGTGTAATATTATGAATGAAATAATTTATGTATTTTGCAATTTGAGAAAGCCATATAAATTCACAATATTTTGAGGGAGGTTTCAGAACTCGAAATTCCCCCCAGGGGAAGGTCGAAAACTCTTCACAACTCCGAAGTCCGACCTGAGTATCAGAAAGTTCGTCTTCATCGCTAATTGTCTTTTTTGCCATTACCAGCAACACAGTACAATACAATGCACTTTTATTGACTAAAAAAGGAATAACAGATGAATTTCATTAGATTTTGAATCATATAATTTGGCACAATACAATTTGGTCACCTCAAAAACCATAAGGCTTGTCGAAGCTAGGAACTCGGTTGCATTAATATATATTTTCTTTTTAATTTAGTGGCTGTCGAAAAATGAACCAAAGGTTGATAATTTGTATAACATTTTTTCTTACAGTTGTATTTGGATGCTACTGAACTAGCTAAAGAAACGTCGGACAACACTGAGATGTTTCTCCCTAAGTAAGTGAATATTTGCTGAATTAATGATTTCAATCATTAAAATGTTTAACATATTTAAAAATATGTCCATGATTAGTCCGATTGCCAACTGCTCAATTTTTATTGTGTGAAATTTTTACAGGAACGATAGATACGATTCCTTACGAATATGTATTGGGGAAACGTTATTTCAAAAACTGAAGGATGTACAATTATTTATGGTAGGTTTTGTGTCTATGATGTGTTAGTACTTGCCAGTCTTGTTGTGATTTGTGAGACAATATCGACATAATCAATTTTCATTTGTATTTGCATTTGCATTTGTTTCTAAAATAAAACCGGAATAGTAGATTTTGAAATCGTCTGAAAATCCAATATTTCTTTATGTCTCTGAGAGCATATGTTCACAGGCTAATATCATTGAAATTTGTGACATAAAGGAATATTGGATCTTCAGATATACGTCTCAAGATTTCTGGACTGAAGTCTCATTTTTTTCACCAAGAATTTATCAAGGCTTGTTCTGTTATGCATTATTACAAGCCCAACAAAAACGCTACTATACGAAATCAAAGTTTTAACAATAACATTATCTTCAGTAATGAACGAATATACTACTATTCATTGACATGTGCAGCCACATTAAATCCTGCCTTTTGTCGTATTGTTTTGAAAGGTTGGATGTGGTGCTATTGGTTGTGAAATGTTGAAAAATTACGCAATGATTGGCATTGGGACAGGTCCCAAAGGCAAAGTGAGTATTAATAATAATAATAATAATATTTATTCAGGAAGCTGCACTCACCGAAGTGTTTTTCAGGGAGGTATATATATATATATATATATATATATATATATATATATATATATATATATATATATATATATATATATATATATATATATATATATATATATTATACATGGTAAACTATACTATGCTTATTTAAAAACTTAAATTTAAAATATTTACAAATGGATTATATATAATTATACTTCATATAGTTAGACAAAAACTCAACTTAATTAGATATTAAATTGTTCAACTTAATTAGATAAATTGTTTTAGTTTGGATTTAAAGAGATTAAGATTAGTAGATTGTTTCAGTTCAATAGGTAATGAGTTCCAATATCATCATTGCAGTTTTTAAAGATATAGGAAGTATATATATCAGGGTTCGTTCAGGTTCGTTTGAAAGTCCTTGAATGTCCTTGAATTTGAAAACAGAAATCCAAGACCTTGAATATCCTTGAATTTGTAAAGAAGTACTAATTAAAAGTCCTTAAATTCTTCTTGCTTTAGTTTATGGATCTTTTCTGAAATTGTTTGACAATCAAAAACGGACATTTTGGTTGAATTGATTTTGCATGTTCATATCTGACAAAGCTGTTTGAAACTCATTAAAGTTGCGTTTTTAACAATCCTACGTCACATTTTACTGATTTGTAACGCCTTCTCTTAAGTATTCAGTCCTTGAATTTGTTGATACATGGTTTTGAATGTCCTTAACAAGTCCTTGAATTTGACTCTTCCTGACATGTACGAACCCTGATATATAGACAAAAACCATCTTACAATTTAGGTACATAGTTATCTTTCTGAGACTTTAATGGACGTTTTAGGGGAACTTTAAGGGAACTTTTTGCCCCTCCAGGCCATAAATTCTTGACCAAACGAAGGATGAGAGTTGAGAAGCGAGAGTTCGCATGAGAGTTTTCTCAATTCACATGGCCCGGTCAAATGAGAACAAGAGTTGCATTAGAGTTGACGAGAGTTGGAGAGATATTACCAATCAAACGAGCAAGAACTCTAGTCAACTCTCATCCAAATTTTAACTAGCTCAGACTCAAACGCGTACGACAGTTGCAACTCTCATGAACTGTCATCCTTGGTTGATCATCCTTGGTTTGCCCGATACAGATAAACAAAAAAGCCATAACAAATATTTTTTATTTAGGTTACAATAACAGACAATGATTTAATTGAGAAATCAAATTTAAATCGTCAGTTCCTGTTTCGACCACGAGACATCCAGGTAAGAATCCCTAAAAAACTGTAAAATATTCCAAAATAATGGGCGTACTATTGTGTATAATAATTATAATTTGTTTATAATTGTTTTAAACTTTGTTTTTCATAGAAATCAAAATCATTAACGGCTTCAAAAGCAATTCTTGAAATTAATTCTGAAATAAAAATTGATCCACACCAACATAAAGGTTTGTGTTATAAGTAAAAAACTCATTAATATAATTCATCAAGAAAATTGAGTGTTTAATAACTTGTAAATCGGATAAAGATTTCTCCTCATTTACATAACATTTAGCTTCGAATTTCGTAGCTAAAACAAAATTAGTTATCAAACATCAAAAAATGTCCGTGAAACTTTCTGCAAAAGTGTAGATCCCTCAAATTTTTCGCATCTGGTTTTTGGTGGAGGGGGGGGGGCAGGAGAAAAATATTTGTTTTCTGTTTGTATGGAAATATGTTTTATTATTTAAATACATTTATTATTTTTGTAGTTTCACCAGAAACGGAAGAGATTATTTACACGGATGACTTTTTCCGATGTAAAAATATCATTGTTAATGCTTTAGATAATGTTGAAGCGAGGCGCTATGTCGATAGGTAAATCAATGTATATTGATAAGCTAAGCTACATTAATTAGCTCTGTCAGTTATACTGTTCAGTGTTCTTCCTAGAGGTCCAGTAAGAGCCATCCCTTATTGGTTTAATTTTCTTACTGGTTCGAGTGTTCGACCTATCAGTTCTAAAGTCTGGTCAGAGCGATTTCTCATTGGTTCAGTATTATCACAAATTGAAACCTAATCTAAACTACGTTTATTTATACTGGGTAGCTCTATCAGTTTCAAACTGTTCTCCCATGAGGTTCAGCAAGGGTAATCTCTTATTGATCCAGTATTATTACAGGAGGAGACCTAATCTAAACTAAGTTTATTTATACTAGATAGCTCTATCAGTTCTAAATATACTGTTCGAACCCTCACCATGTTTTTAATATCCATCTTTCTCTTCTTTCTTTCTAGTCGATGTGTGACAAACCAAGTTCCACTTTTAGAATCTGGAACAATGGGACCCAAGGGCCACATACAGGTTGGCTTTAAAGCAATTGCATGATTTGTGTTTTCTTCTTAAAACTTTATATTCTATTTGATCTGTTTGTATAACGTGAATAAGCTATCCAGAACGTTTCTTCCCATTTACCTCATTCATCATTAAATTTCTTTTCGTGTTAGTGTGTTGTTCCACATCTTACGGAGTCGTATTCAAGTCAGGTATTTTTGCATGTTTTCACAGCCATTTTTATTTAAAAGCAGTGTGCTCTTGAAAGGGAAACGAGTTACCATCCAGACTTATTCCAACGGACCAAACAATGTTGGCTCTACACCATCCAACAATTTTCATATAATGTTTTATACTCTCGCTTTCACAAACATATTTTAAAAACTGAGACCTGATTTTTACAAGCTTTCTTAAATTGCCAGGTGATCTGACGATGAGCAAAAGGACTGGGACTAGCAGCAGAATAGAAATCCAGTTTCGTACCTTTAATCACTTGTCACGCCCTGATTCTTTTGCGAAACTGTTTGAAACTTCGTGTCTGTGTCTTGCACGGGGAAATGAATGTCTGGGACAAATTTGAGATAGAAATCTAAAACCCTTGATGAGATATTGAGTAATTTTAAACCAGAGATGGATTTCTATTCTACAACTAGTGCCAGGCTTTTTCCAAGTTCCGAGATCACCTGGTGGTTGTTGATTCGTAAAACCCAGATAAAACTACAGTATTTATAAACTAAAATTTATTTTTATTACTTGTGAAGTCCATTTCCGTAGTTTTATAACTTTTCAAAAATTTTTTTAAAAGGTTAAAAATATCACTATCCGGTGGATAGCACTATTTTCAAATTACATAAATCTTATCATTTTACCCAAAAGATTCGAAAATTACGCTGTTAAACCAAATATTTCAATACCGTTGCTTGATGTTGGGTCTTGAACAGGCCTTAATAATGGACCTTTAACCTTATAACTAAAATTTTGATCTAGACAAATCTGGACAAAAATTTCATCACAGCTTGAAAGAGCATCACAACATTAGTAATATTCCGAAGTTTCGTTGCGAAATGTTGTAAAATGCGGATAATATAGCCCTGCGAAATTTGCAATTTTCAGTAATTTTGTATTACGCACGGGAAATTGATGCCCCAACACCCGATTGGGCTGTCAATTTCCCATGCGTAATACAAAATGACTGAAAAACGGCAAACTTCACAAGGCTATATTATCCGCATTTTACAACATTTCTTAACGAAACTTTGGAATATTACTAATTTTGTGATGCTCTTTCACGCTGTGATGAAATTTTTGTCTAGATCAAAATTTTAGTTACAAGGGGAAAGGTCATAAAATGAACAAGCTTTCGTAATTGGTACGGATGCAACTACCTAAAAATATATAAGGAGAATTTCGAGACCCTTCGTCTGGAGTTACTAGCCAATATTTCAGAAGTTTTAAAAGATTTTGTTTCTACGACACATTCTAGCGTGACCCCGAAGACCATGATGTCCCTTATTGTACCCTGAAATCCTTCCCTGCTGTTATTGATCACACTATCCAGTGGGCAAGAAATAAGGTCTGTTTAGAGATCAGAATTGCAGTACTTCAATTTTACGTTTTTCTAAAACTTAACATTGTAGAATTTCTTTGGTTTAGTTCGAAAGTTGCTACTCACACAAACCTCAGTTATACAACAAGTTCTGGTCTAACAACAACTCCGTTCCTGATCTTCTACAGGTAATACCAGCCTGGATCTAGGGCTTTTGCGCGGCAGGCGGCTCTTCATTTGCGGGTTAATCCAGACTTCTCGCGTGAAAAAGCGCTGAAATATAAATATAGAAGGCCCTATACACGTAAAAACGCACACGTTGTTACAAGTCGGCAAACAAGTTGTTACAAATCTGTTCAAAAGCTGTCGACAAGTTGTATTCGCACTGATTATTCCCAGTTCTTGTAACAAGTTTGGAACATGTTGTTAACATCTTGTAACAAGCTAGATGGCATTATCAGACTTATTGGATCCAAATTGCACTCAAAACCAACAAGATGTGTTCGCAACAGGCTTGATGTGTTTGCAACAGGCTTGTAGCAAGCTTGTCAACAAGTTGTAACAATGCTGTTATTTATCAACTTGCTACAAGATTATCATTCACAACTTGTTGACAAATTGTTGAATTTCAGGACCATAACAAGTTGTTGGACCATACTAACTTGTGACAAGTCTGTTGTGCTCAGCAACCTTGTAGCAAGTTCTGAACAAGCCATAATTGACAACTTGTCAACATGCTGGGAACAAGCAGTGCGAACACATCCTGTTGGCAAGTTGTTGGAACCAACAACATTGCTACAAGTCTGCTGCAGGTTTGTTACCACTACCATTGAGCTCCCCAGTATTTAACCCTTCCCCCTTAGTATTTAATATCTAAAATAAAAGGGGAGATACTGGTCATTTTCCAGAACAATTTTTTATTTTTGAACATTTTGGTTTTGATTTCCCGCGCTTTCAATCTTTTTGCAGTCGCTGAGAAATGGAGATAAGCCGGACGGTGTTATTTTAGCAGCAAAATCTTTGAGGTCTTGGCCAAAGAACTGGCACGACTGTGTCGCTCGAGCCAGATTGCAGTTTGAAAAATACTATAATCATAAGGTACGTTATTTATATGATGGACTAAAATTGGTCTATAATTCCATATTATTGACAACCAAAATTTATATTCAGCCATTTCCTCTCCTTCAACACTTTCAACTGTTTCTGATGTTTGTACAAGTTGTTACAGGTCTGCAAACAAGTTGTTACAAATCTGTTCTGACTGTTCACAAGCTGTTGACAAGTTGTGTTAGCAATGCTTGTTCCCAGTTGTTGGAACAAGTTTGGAACAAGCTGTTAACAACTTGTAACAAGCTTGATAGCATCATCAGACTTGTTACAAGGTTGTTCTAACAAGTTTTATACAGTCATGATATAACAAGATTGTTACAAGGTTGACGACACAAGTTTATAACAATATTATTATATCAACCTTGCAACAAACCTGATAATATCAACAAAGTCGTTACAAGAGTCTCGCATCTTGTAGCAAGTGTGTCCACGAGCCGTCAACAAGTTATGCTCGCACTGCTTGTCCCAAGTTGTCAACAAGTATGGAACAAGCTGTTAACAAGTTGTAACAACCTTGTTGATGTTATTAGACGTGTTGCAAGGTTGTTCCAACAAGTCCGATACAGTCGTTTGACACTGATTCGGTTATCCCGAACTGCCGCTATTTGTAACTGTTTCTGTTTCCCTTAGTTGTTTGAGATAGCGGGGCTCTGGGACTCTACGTTCACTTTAGTACCACCAAGTACTAATCATATATAGGTAGTCAAAGTATAGCTAAAGTAAAAATTGTATTTTTAGGCAAAACAGTTGTTGCACGCATTCCCACGTGATACGAGGCTGAATGATGGAAGTAAGTCTCACAAGTGTCTATTATAGTCGTCTCTTCAGGGAGAATAATTCTTCATATTCTCAATCTCTTTCAATAATTATTAAGAGGAAACTTTTTTCAATGTTGTGTATTTGCAATGAAAAGTGTTCAAAACCTAAAATCGTTTTGGCGTTCCTCTCAAAATTACTTTGTTTTAGCTTCATTTTGTAGTTTGCACAGTTGGCAACCTTTTCAAATGTATCTGGCTGTAGAGAAACATAGAATAATAGTTAAATATTGTCAATTTAAATACAATTATCATTGATGCTGTAACATTGAGTCCATATAATATAAGCAAAACTTACTGAACTTCACATATCATTTTCTCTTTTGCGTACCATCTAAAATCTCTTCATTTTAGCATTATTTTACAGATAAAGCACTAAACATACTTTTTACGTTTGTTTGCCGCTTAAAAAACGTATTGAAAAATAAAATTTTTGAATGCACACACGTAAAAAGCACAAGTTGTTACAAGTCTGCAAACAAGTTGTTACAAATCTGTTCACAAGCTGTCGACAAGTTGTGTTCGCACTGCTTGTTCCCAGTTGTTGTAACAAGTTTAGAACAAGCTGTTGACCAGGGTTCGTACGCCCCCTGGAAGTCCTGGAAAACCCTGGATTTTTATTTTAGTCCTGAAAAACCCTTGAAAATCCTGGAATTTCAAATTTATCCCTGGAAAACCCTGGAAAACTGAGAAACTGAGCTGGGTTTAGGATCATACCTAAACTATTTAAGACTATCTTAAAAAGAAAGATTGAACAAAAGGTTCTTGCATTATATATAGTCAGAGATATAGTCAAACTATGAATATATTTCGTTCAAACTGGTACAAACCCAAAAGTATCTGTGCAAGATGAAGTACTAGCCGTCGCGAACGTTTCTTATCCGTTAAACACTTATAGATTTATATTTCAAATGCCCCTGGAAAACCCCTGGAAAAAGGATGAAAAAGTCCTGGAAAACCCTGGATTTTTTAAATTATGAAGGTGTACGAACCCTGGTTAACATCTTGTAACAAGCTAGATGGCATTATCAGACTTGTGACAAGGTTGTTCTAACAAGTCTGATACAGTCATGATATAACAAGAATGTTACAAGGTTGACCAGACATGGTTGTAACAATATTGTTATTTCATGACTGTATCGGACTTGTTGGAACACCATGTAACTAGCCTGATAATATCAACACGGTTGTTAAGACTGTTAACAGCTTGTTCCAAACTTGTTGACAACTTGTGACAAGCAGTGCGAAGACAACTTGTTGACGGCTTGTTGACAAACTTCAGCGCGTGTTACGTAACATACAAAAAATTCTTCTCTTTAATTAATCATTTTCCCTCTTTTTCAGCGTTATTTTGGCAATCACCAAAACGTCCACCCACGGCTATAGTGTTTGACATAAACGATGCATTGTAAGTTAAACTGTGTTTCAATAAAATATGCCTTTGAAGTGGATTGGTAAATGTCACCGTATGGTTATAATTTTTAGACATTATTCATTCCTGGAGAGTGCAGCAAGACTACATGCCTCCGTTCACAAGATTCACTTCTCTCCTCAGGTATCGATATTAGAGAGGTTCAAATACCGTTACCTCTCACTGGCTCAGTATTCATCTGGGGCCGGTTGTATCAAAGGCGTTTAACTTAAACGGTGTTTAGCCGCTATCCAGTGTATAAATCTCTTATCCAGCGGATAGTTAAACGGCCGATAAAATTGCGTTGTATGAAGCCCGTTTAGTACCGCGTTTAACTATCCGTAGGATAACCTTTAATTTAACCGGAGAAAACCGGATTTTCTTGAAATTTCTTACCTCTACCACAGAGGATATACTACACAGAGGTGGAACTCAGCCAAAAAAGTGTAACCGGCCGCCAAAAGCTTAGCCAGTGCGCTAAAGAGAGGCATTCACCCCCCCCGAACTCAAATTTCAAGATGGCGCCCGAGTGTTTCAGAAAATAATCGGCACGAGAAACACTTGTTATTTTGCTCATAACAGTTTTCCTTTACTAAAGTTGTTATTAACATGTTTATATAATTCGTCCTTGAAAGATGTGTTGGTATGAAAAACCTTTGAAGATTATCTACCGATTTATATGGCACTATTATTCATCGTAGGAGTGGAAAATTGAAATTCCGAAATTACCGAGAAATTAATACTCATGTGAGCCATGTCTAAAGGATTTAGAAGAAATGTAAATGGTATAATAACTTATGCGCAGCTGGATATCGTTGTATTTAATATTTTGTGAAATACTTAGGCAGAAATCAGTCAAGATTTCACTATTTGAAACTATAGCCCTAATAGCCGTATCTGGCACCCTGTTTATAATAGTGATAAAAAGCATAAAATGTGAGGAATGTTGGTTTTTTACATTTCAAACACGCTATATTAAAAAAAATATGATGTACATAGTTCATAATTAACATCGTTCAGGTTGCTGTTCTTTAAATGAGTTTTGATTAGAGTTTCTGAATGAGATGCTGAAACAATGTGAAAGTTGGGTATTCTTTACTTTCATATGTTGTGATGCAACATATCGGCACATGGTGGTCAACTCTAAAAGGAAACAGTTCCTGGTGTGAGTAAATTTTTCACTATATGTCTTGACCTCATGTTTGCTGGTGAATACATGCAATTTAGCCTCATTTGCTCGCTCCCGAAGTCATTAGTGTTGATACATGTAATGTTGACCACCATGTATAACTCTATGTATAACACCTTGATGTTACCAATTGTTTACATCAGAAGGTACATATGTGCAGAACAGACTTGACCGTCTGTTCATCTCTAACCCATTGAGTCGCATTGTGCACTAATGCGCCCTATTTTATTATTTTAATCGCAGGGCCGTAGGTTCAATTCCTACCAGAGGACCTTGTGCTGCATTTTTCGCAGTCGTTCCTGGTCAGGTCTTAAAATGTATATAATCACTTGGATTACAAACCCTAACATTCTTTATTATTTTACTCTGTCTAACGCCAGATTATTTTACTCCGTCTAATGCTATACGATTTTACTTGTCAAGGGGAGAGCGCTGGCACTTAGTGGGTTAACTCGTCTATCTGCCCATGATGTGTCTAGTTAACCCATTGAGTCACATTGCACCCTACTTTATTATTTTCTGTCTAATGCCAGATGATTGTTTTGTATAATAGGTTTTATATTTGGGATTTTTTCCTCCCATGTTTTGCTCTCCCCAGGCCTAACACTATTTTGCTTGAAGCTCGACCAAAGTTTGATCATTTACAAAATGCATTTACAATACAAAACAAATAAGAGTTGAAAACCTGTTATACAAACAATACAGAGTTGCCTGCAGAGGAGGCAAAAATAGAATATGATTTATAACAGCAAATCACATTGAATTGTAGAAATCGAAGAAAAATATAACATTCAAACAATTGATGTAAACAATGTATTTTTCAGTCTTTTCAATATATCCACATTTATCAAATGTTCATATTTTACCATTATTTGTCTGACACTCCAGGGCTTAACACTGATACATGTAGGATAATCTGTGCTGAAAAAACTGGAGGTAAACAGTTGGGGGGCTGGAAAAAATTCTTCACGACCTGGCCTTTACATGCAGCTAATGTAGAATTCAATGGCTTATTATTACCTACATTACAGGAAACAAAAACTTGAATCTATAGATTCACCTCTCACACTCTGGCCTATAGCCTCACTTCTACTTCCAGGGAAAGTGAAATTGTCACACTCACACATTATTAGTTCCTTCTATGGTGCATATGGCTCAAGAATTTTAACAGTGTCAGTGAAAATGTCCAATGTTTATTCAACCATTAATTCACCCTCAACCCATGCATGTACAGGCTGAAGTTATCTGGTATGCCTATATGCACATGGGGAAAATTTTGAGTACAAAAATAAAAGGTTAACCAACAATCTTGCTAGCATTTTTAATCAATACACCCAGGGGTGAAGACCTTGGAACTTCTTAAAGAGGGACATAAAAATCCATTTCAAAGGAATGTTGTCACCCAAATATTTGGCTTAAAAACTGTATTATTTATGCATTTCCGGGGAGCTGGTTCAAAAATCTCTTGGAAAATATTTCCAGGGGAGCCAATGAAAAACATTATTTTTGGAAACTCCAGGATGTTTTGAAGGTCTTCACCCAAAATCACTACTTAAATACTGAACACTGAAAAATATTTGGGTTTTTATCAAATTTGCCAATCATCATTTGCTTCATCATAACTTGCCCAGTCTACAAATGGGAAAAATTGTTGTCAAAAATGTTGTGTCTTGGGCAGGCATTACTTATTACTTGATTAGTCTATTACAAAGCCATGGGTAGCCTGTCCTCCCATCTAGGTGCATGCTTAACATGACTGGTGCATATAGAAATTATTTTGGAAAAGAATGTCACTATATTATTTCATACATACAATAAAATAAACTAATGCACATATCAACGGCCTGCCCGGGGGGTCACCCCCGGGACAACCGGGGGGAAACGAGGGGGAATTTGGTATTTTAGCCGTGTATTCTGCCCGTGAACCCCGGGGAAATTACAAACTTCGCAATAATAGGACGACAGGGGGAGGGGAAGTGGGGGACTTTGACATGACAATTTGAATTTTATAAATGAAGTGAACAATTGGTGCAAACTCAAAATTGCAGGCTCACGAAGAAAAATATCGATCGCCAACTTATTATTTATGATATTTTGTAGTGGTCTTGCTAAAATTTGAATAAATAAATACAGAATACATGAGTGCCATTGTGATACCCCAGTTTGTATGATAATTTCAGGGTGTTAGCCAGAAAAAACCCGTTTTGTCCGTTCAACGTAAATTGGGAAATTTTTTTTTGACCGATCAAAGTCCTTGTGTAGGAATAAATAGTGTTTTTTCCAACGTGTTTCTTCTTAGATGCAAACAACAGTGGCTTGGTTTTTTCTATTTCATTTCCGGTGAATGAACACGGATGCACACCGATGCCTGCACTTTGTTTTGTACATTTCATTTCAGTGAATACCTCTATGGTGAATACACACCCAATATGAATGAAACGTGATACATTTTGAGAAAATAGTTAATGGAAAAAGTAAATAAAACGTTCTTTGATATAATAATATAAAATCAAATGCAATGCACTTTCTCATCAGAAAAAATGAAAATCTTCCAGTAGACCCAGTTGGGAAAGCCCCTTAACTACTTCAATTGGGAAGAGTCCGTCAAATGGACGGACAGTATATGGGCTAGCTAACACCCTGAATTTTTAATTGTTTGTATGCTATTTATAATATGAACTACTTTATTCTAAGCCCCAGGAGGGAGGGCAGTTTGACTTACACATTTCCCGGGGGAGGGAGGGGGAATTAATGCATTAGAATCATGTTTTTTCAAAGTCCCGGGGTGTCCCGGGGGTGTACCCCCAGGGCAGGCCGTTGATATGTGCATAAGCATCAGTTAAATTCCAATTATTATTAGCATTCACAAACAACAGTGTTACTACAGCCAAAATAGCAACAAAATATATAAATCACAGACAAAATATATAAATCACAGACACAGCTGATTGAGCTGAATGCTTATAAATGGAACTACTGAACTTATAATAGTGAACTACAGTACATACAAGTATACAACTGTAAAATATCAGTAAAAAGTTGTAAAAACAGATTATGTCATTAACTATATTCTGAATTCGTAACCCTCTGCACTCTTAATTCCTGACTATCAGACAAATAGCAAAAAATAGCATGAATGTGTTATTGTTAAGTTTTTAATAGTCAAAAGATTCACACCGTACCTTAAGATAGAAAACTTTTGCCGTTTGTCAACCAAATTCTTTGTCAAGCAAAGCTTCTTCCTTTCCACAAAAGATCCACGATATTTTGCACAAATTTACAGGTATATTAAAGCTAAACTAGCCAAGCAGGCTAAGCCCATAAACCAAAATATGGCAAAATATTTACAATTCCCGCTCATATGAAAACAATTTTGTTGAAAAAAAAGAAAAAGAAACTGCAAATCTCTCCCAGATTTACCTCTTCCCATAGGCAAACTTGAAAACAAAAATAATTCAACAAAAATCAGTGAGATTTCAAACAATATCCTTGATTTCGAAACAATTTTTTGCGATCTTTTCAGTAAAAAATGCCCGCCATTTTGTAAGTTTTCGGGGGGGTGAATGCCTCTCCTTAGCGCACTGGCTAAGCTTTTGGTTACACTCAAACATTAGCGTTTCGTAATACAGTTACACCTCTGTCCAGTATCTACTCTGTGCCTCTACGTCAGCTGTTGCTAGGCCTTTGTAAACTTTTGAAGCTTTATCTAACTTGTGAATTCCACTAAGCTTTTGCAATAAAGTTTGTTGTTGTTTCTATTTGGAGTTTGCTCGTCCATTCGTTGCTGCAAATCTATATCAAAATTTTCATTTTCACATTGTGCTGAGTTTCTCATTCACTTAAATTCACTTACGGATATTTCTTTAAAGATTTTTGGCTTCTTATGCGAAGAGTCGAAGGCAATAGCAAAAATTGTGAGTTGTATTTGGCTTTTGTCAGTTGATTCAGTTTTATACTGTTTGAAATTTGTTCCTCGACCTTGCACTTTTGTTCAAAACAATTTTAAGAACATTTTGAACCACGTTTTGATTGGCTGATTAACGCGAGCGAACAATTTTTTTTCGACTTTCGGCGTCTTGTTGTCTATTTTGTATACTTGTTGGCTTTCCAAAATCATTGTTTGTTTTACAATAGCTAAAATTGCGAGTCTTACTGCTTGTTTTCAAACTATATAATAAAAGAAAAGAAGAAGAAAAAGCCAGAGTATATATACTTAACATCTAAACATGACACTGGTGTGCGTAAATATAGCAAAGCCATGGAATTACAAGTGAGCAAGTGACCTCAGTGTACCTCAAGACCAAGCCAGTTAAAAGTGAGTTTTTCATGTTTATTGGATTTAAAAAGATAACTCCTCTACATGATTGTACATTTTTATAACTATCCTATGCTTTTTCATCCGAAATAATCATTGTTTTATCTTCAAACTCCGAGTTTATCCGCCGTATAGCGATTTAAACGGTCTCAAGAGACCGTATAAGTTTACACGGTGGATAGGCAAAATTTAACCGGTGGATAGCGCTAAACGGGCTTGATACAACGCGATTTCTCGAGCGTTTAAATTTTATCCGGCGGATAGCGAGTTAAACGGTGGTTAGCGAGTTAAACGCCTTTGATACAACCGGCCCCAGATTGGTTAATCGGCTATACACGTAAAAACCATAGAAATAAATCTATTCTATGGCAAAAACAAACGCACAACTTGTAACAAACCTGTAGCAGACTTGTAGCAATGCTGTTCCAACAACTTGTCATCAGGATGTGTTCGCACTGCTTGTTCCCAGCTTGTTGACAAGTTCTCCACGGCTTGTTGACAACTTGCTACAAGATTGTTGAGCTCAACAGACTTGTTACAAGTTGTTCCAACAACTTGTTATCGTCCTGCAATTCAACAATTTGTCAACAAGTTGTGAGTGACAACCTTGTAGCAACTTGATAAAATAACAGCATTGTTAGAACTTGTTGACAAGCTTGCTACAAGCCTGTTGCGAACACATCTTGTTGACAAGTTGTGAGATTTTCACATGTGTAGATTAAACGCACCTGATTGGTCAATGATAGCGGTAGTGAAAGTCAAATCTGTATACCTATTTTTATACATGCAACTTTTTGGCCGCGGTCAAAAAATTTGATTTATTGTTATGGTTGATGGAACAACGGAAGCCTTATTAATTTGATCTATTTTTGACAGGATTTAACCAAGGAAAGTTTAATGCAGATTCTTCGTGATGTCCACGTTCCGGAGTTCACTCCATCGAATAAGGTGCTTGTTAAAGTTTGTCTTTCAGCCTAAGAGAAATGTTTTATTGTTTTTCTTAATAAACATTTTGCTGATCCAAGTCCAACCATTAAAAAGTCAAACTTTTTTACCCATGCAACCTCAACTATCAAATAAAAAATAAATACCCACCCCTGGCCAAAGACGTTACAAAAGATAACATTTAGTTGTCACACATGTCCTTTACCACTTCTGTGACACGAGTTTGATAACTGCATGGATAATAAAATAAATGGATAGGAAACTAGCTGACGTGACCTAATGTTTTTACTGGGATTGATGGCGTGGTTGGATGCCTCAACCTAGTTGCAAACCAAATTCTCAAAAACGGCATGTTTAGCAATAATACAGCTAAACATTTTAGTCAAAGAGCAAATAAATGTAACCACGCCATTCTACGATGAAAACTCTAAGTATTCCCAGTCAATTTTAGCAAATATCTCAAGCACTAAACAGTGAAAAATACATCGCAAATTTCGTTAAAATTTGTGACGCCAATTTCGTAGCTACAAATGTAAAAAAATACAAAACAAAGACGAAAAACATTTACCTTGAATACTTTGTCGTGGCTTAGGCATGTTTTTAAAACAATTAGACCAGTTTACGCTTCAAGATCACCCTTTTAAAGTGGAAAATATAGCAAAACAACAAATATGCCGAGAACTTTGGTAACATTCGCAATACGCGTGACGTCACGTTTTTCAACAAGGATGCAGTCAATGACGTCAGAAGTTTCCAATCCATTTATTTTATTATCCATGATAACTGCTTGTGCAATTTTCTGCAGTCTAAAGTTTCCATGATGATTGATTCACCATGATGATTGATTGATCAAATGATCAGGATAGTGACTGTGATTGATTTACAAGGATGGGTTGACTACAAAATTTTTGTAGTTCGCTATAACTACAGCTACTGCAAAAATATGTAGTCAGCTACAACTACTGCTACTTTTGAACAAAGGTAGTTCGATACTGACTACAGCTACTGCTTAAAAAATGTAGCGAACTATTTCGCTATTTCGCTACGCTATATTTTTTAGTTTTACTATATTTGGAGCATCTACTAACTCAGGCTGTAATGTAACCTATAACAAATCGACTTACGAGTAGCAACAGTAAACACAAAGCAACATTTTTGTAAGCACTATAGCACAGACTATAGTGTTCGGGAGTGCAAATTGACTATTGAGGATTGATTTTAAGCAAACCGTGTCTCAATATCATGCTATTCTATCAAGTTGCTAACAATTTTAAAATGTAGCGGATAGCAATTCGCTGTTTGAAAAGTAGTCAACTACTTGCTACTTTTAGGCAAAATGTAGTTCGCTATAACTACAGCTACTGTTTTAAAAAAGTAGTAAAAAACTACTGGCTACTTGAAAATTGTAGTTCGCTACAGTAGCGAACTACAACTACTTCGCTACTACCCACCCTTGTTGATTTACATATTGTATTGACATTTGACTGTTGACATTGCTTTTTAGTCTTCAATATTTGAAAGTGCGAAAACATTTTGTTGATAAGCTGCGAGATTTTTGCGCTTGCAAACCGTGGGGCATGCTCAGAATTTTACTTCGACTGCTTTTTAGCAAAAATTGCCCCGTGTAACATTGCCTTAAGATAATTTATTTTCTCCATGGAATTGTTCTGGTAATTTATTTATCCATCTTTTTCCTTGAGAATTTTTCCCATCATCTTCCGTTTTTTACTAAAGTAGAATGTTCTCTTTTTCTATTTCTAGACCATTGACGTTGACGAAAGCGAGCAGAAACCGTCAGAAAAAGTTGAAGACGAAGACGTTTTGCTACAAGCTTGCAAATTTTTAGTACATTTTCTAAGTTCACAAGGTTTTGATAAAGGTATATGGTTTTGGCCTCAAGTAGTTTATGAAATGATATGACCACGTTTGCATGTAGCAAGGCAGCATTTGAAGGGTTTAAGAAGCAGATACTTCAGTTTGAGCGGCGAGTGTATGGCTCTCAAGGAGCTCTGATGGGGCAAGTTTTTCCGTTCTCCTTGTATTTTTTAGGTAGTTGTATCCCCATCAATCAGTAACTCTCTTGTTATCGTTGCAAAACCTACACACGTAAAAACACACAAGTTGTTGCAGGTCTGCAAACAAGTTGTTACAAATCTGTTCACAAGCTGTCGACAAGTTGTCTTCGCACTGCTTGTTCCCAGTTGTTGTAACAAGTTTGGAACAAGCTGTTAACAATTTGTAACAAGCTTGATGGCATTATCAGACTTGTTACAAGGTTGTTCTAACAAGTCTGATACAGTCATGATATAACAAGGATGTTACAAGGTTGACGACACAAGGTCGTAACAATATTGCTATATCATGACTGTATCGGACTTGTTGGAACAACCTTGCAAGTTGGAACAAGTCTGATAATATCTACAAGGTTGTTACAAATTGTTAACAGCTTGTTCCAAACTTGTTAACAACTTGTAACAAGCTTGATGGCATTATCAGACTTGTTACAGGGTTGTTCTAACAAGTCTGGTAGACTGATACAGTCATGATATAACAAGAGTAACAATTCTAACAATATTGTTATATCATGACTGTATCGGACTTGTTGGAACAACCTTGCAACAAGTCTGATAATGCCATCAAGCTTGTTACAAGTTGTTAACAGCTTGTTCCAAACTTGTTGACAACTTGGGCACAGGCAGTGCGACAACTTGTTGACAGCTTGTTGCCAGACTTGCTACAAGATGTGAGATTTTTGCGTGTGTACACTGGCAGAGAGCGTGCTTTTTTTATATTTCTCTTTCCTCACGAGTTAATCTATTTTCTGTTTCAGCAATGCTATCACAGTCACCGTTGGAATTTGAAAAAGATGACGATAGTAATGGACACATAGACTATATTACTGCTTGCTCGGTATGTTTATAGTGAGCGGTTGTGTTGATCTGACCTTATGCTATACAGGTTGTACACACGTAAAAATCACACAACTTGTCAACAAGATGTGTTCGCAACAGGCTTGTAGCAAGCTTGTCAACAAGTTATAACAATGCTGTTATTTTATCAAGTTGCTACAAGGTTGTCACTCACAACTTGTTATGAAGTTGTTGAATTGCATGGCGATATAACAAGTTGTTAGAACAACTTGTAACAAGTCTGTTGTGCTCAACAATCTTCTAGCAAGTTGTAAGTTGTTAACAGGCCGTTGATAACTTGTCAACAAGCTGGGAACAAGCAATGCGAACACATCCTGTTGGCAAGTTGTTGGAATAGCATTGCTACAAGTCTGCTGCAGGTTTTTTGAAGTTGCGGCCAGATTTGGTTCCGACTGAAGGCTAAAATATTGCTTCAAATGTACACCTAGATTAAATGGGAGAGCTACATTAGTATACGAACCTCACATGGTTTAAATGATGTGTTGTTCTCTTAGAATCTTCGCGCAACGATGTACAATATTGAAAATGCTGATCGTTTTAAAACAAAGAAGATTGCTGGGCGGATTGTTCCTGCCATTGCAACGACAACTGCTGCCGTGTCTGGTCTGGTAAGGAATGCTTAGTTAATATACATTGACAAAGCAAACCTCCTCTGCCCCCCCCCCCCGCCACCCCCGTTCAACATTGTGAACAACCCCGAAACAACTCACAGTAACTTACCATGACACAAGCTCAACATTGAGTTGGGCAGGGGGGGGAGGTTAAGGAGGGCCAACATAACTGTACAGATAATTTATCATGAGGGGTTTGCGGATTTTGTTTATGGGAGAAGATTGCAGCTGACGTCACACAGTAGATTAAACTCCATTGTACTTTCAACGGTTTATGAATGATATTTTTTCTTTGTTCAGGTGACCATCGAATTAATGAAAGTAATTAAAGACAGTCCGTTTGACGATTATCGAAACTGCTTTCTCAATCTCGCTCTACCTGTGTTTGTATTTTCTCAGCCAGCACCAGCCACACGTACTGTCATTAGGTATGTTGTTAGGTAGGGCTTTCTTGCTGTTTAGATTAGCATAATTTGGACACAAATTTTGCCCGAGTCGAAGGTTACAAAGGGCTGCCACCATACGAGGGTCTATTGAGTTGTATTTTTAGGTCTGAAAACTGTATAAAATTCACATCGAAATTTTCAGTAAAGCAATGACACAGAATAAATATCATATAAATACCATACCATATAACGCATTTAAAGAGGTAGACCAGATCTAGATACTCGTAGCCGCACGATTCGTAAAGTAATCAACAATTATCCGATCTGTGGACCAGAAAATATTCAATATTTTCGAATAGGGATGGTTTGTCGTTCACATTGTGGGATAGATGGGAAGTTCATGGAAATAAAACGTTCACACTGAAAGATTTTATCAAACACTTTAAGGTAACTACATACTTGTATTTACATTCTTGTTAATGATCATTTTTCTTGTCCGGCACCTTCGCTCTCCTTTTAGCAGCGCAACCTAGATGTATATTTGCACTTTTTTAGGACAAATACAATTTTGAAACGACTCTTGTCTCAGTTGGTGTGAAAATGCTGTATATGCCGATACTGCCAGGACATATGAAACGTCCTAAACAAACGTAAGTTTTTTTCTGTGTTGGTGATTTGTGTTGGTGCAATGTACTCAGGTGAATATGATGCTTGTGATGTTACTCTGGGCTAGTATTCCAAAGGTCGTAGGTTCGATTCCCACCGTGGTCAGGCATATTTTTCAAGCTTGCCCGGTGTGGATATACACTCAGAGTAACATCACAAGCATCAAACGTAAGTTGCTTAAGTAATACATACAGCCGTATTGCATCAGATATCATAAACTGGAGCCGAAGGCGAGAGGTGTATGCGGTCTAATACAATTAACCCGGACTTCAACAGTTATATTTTCAAATAAATTTTTCAACAAGAAGTGATTTTAACTGAGAAATCGAGGGAAAAGTTTGTGCAAATAAGGAGCCGAATTTGTATATGTGGATACATCAGCTCATTAAACATTGATTTCATTTTCTTCTATTTTGTACACAGAATGCTGAAGTTGGTGAATCCTGCACCAGAATCAAAATACGTCGATCTTATTGTGTCCTTCACTGAAGAAGGAAAGTCAGACGAAGACGAAGACCTACCAGCTCCCCCTGTTCGATACTATTTTGGTAACTGAAGACAACCCCTCCCCCCCC
>CACRXK020008331.1:0-21036 GCA_902702795.2 Paramuricea clavata
ACTTCACTTTCGTTTGTGTTTCTTTCGACATGCCGACATTGAGTGCTTTTGTTAGTTGCTCAATAGAAGAATATTGTGTTTCTTTAAGCACGACAGTTTGATAAGGGCTACTGCCAATTTTATATAAAAACGTTTGTTGCACTCCACGTTTTAGCGTGCTCCACGTATGTGGGTAATGCAGTTCCGTCAATGCCACTTCCCATTGGCCTGGCAAGACAATGGTTTCGGCCAATTTCACTCGAAAAATTGCCACTGTATTATTTTGAAAATAAGCCATAGAACTATTACTCGGTAACGTGAGATAAAACTGTGTTGCCATATTGAAGACCAACACACAAATGAATACAAGTTATGAGTTTCAAATATATCTATTTCAGATCTTTTACACTCTCTGCTGGTACCCAAGAATTAAACTTGTCAGGGTAACCCAACCATTTTACATAATACTCTTTACGTTTATTACGCATGCGTGATCTTATTACTTTTTCTACTCTAGTCACTGTCTGATTTGTTGACTTTCTGAAGTTCCTGCTCGTAAAATGTTCCTTCCAGTTCTTCACCGTCATAATCTGCAATATTGTAAACAGGCGGTCGCCGAGGTACGCGTTTCGTTACCGTGAACACTTCTTCAGTCCAATTGGGCAAGTATCCTTTCCTAAATGTTCGCTTTGCTTTGCTAATCCGGACTTGGTCGCCAATGTTAAACTCCTTCCCGTAGAGTGTTTGCCACACAATATTCTCGTTACTTTTATTCACATCTACCGGTCTCATTCCAATACGTATATACTACGATGTCGAGAATAATTATAAGACTTGACCAGTTGCTGGAGAATGTCCACGTACTTGAGCGCATTGTTCGCTGTAAAGTATTTCCACATTTTCGTCTTGAGCGTGCGATTAAACCTTTCAACAATCGATGCCTTGGTTTCGTTGTACGTCGTAAAAAATCGAATGCCATGTTTCTTCAAAAAGGTTTGAAACTGTCTATTGATAAACTCCGTACCCTTATCAGTGTGAAACATTTTCGGTTTACGTCCTTTCTTGATTATTTTCTCAAAAGCATTGACAAGATTGTTCCCAGTTTTTGCTTTTATCGCTTCAACCACGCATATTTGCTGAGTACATCAATAACAGTTAAAACGTACTAACCTTGTACCCATTATTCTGTTGACTTAATGAATCCATAATAACTAAATCTGTCTCCCACTCATCATCCATGACTCCAACTATAACACGGTTACGCCTGAAGCGATATCTCACAGGTTTATGCAATGAATACGCATCTTGCTTTAGTAACCATTGGCGTATTTTATTCCGCGATATCTCATATTTCCATTCGTTTTTCACGGCGCGATAAATGGAATCTACGCCACCAAAACTTGCGGGGCTTTCTGGATCGTAATAGATCTGGCTTAGATATTTCTCCGCCATCGATGTTTGAGGCTTGATCATGAATTACAATTTTTCCACCACAGCAAGCAGAAATACAGCGTACTTTTCGAAAAATGTTTCGAAGAGAAATTTGTGGTAAACCTTTACAGCAAGGCATCCTCACTCCTCAGAGGTTTGAACAAAATGAAACAGGCAGTAATTATAGACTGATATATAAAGCGATCAGATAAAATTGGACGTTTACTTGGTTTATGTTTGGGAATAGTAAATATTCGACATGCCTCGATAGTTTTTTGTACATTGTGACGAATAGATTCCTCGCTATCATTTTGTACACATACCAAAGCTAAATAGGCAATAATACAACCAAAGTTTGTAACATTGATCTCCCTGTAGATTTGGTCAAGGTTTAGATCACGAGCATTCACTGCACGATGTAGATCTCGATGGCGGTCGAGAATTGTATTTATATGAAACGATAAAGTTTGCTTATCAATATCAATTTCATTTCGTTTCAACTCATCAAAAATTATATCTATGTTATCCATGATACTCTCACCACAACGATTGAACAGCAAATGAGACACACAGTATTTATTTCAGTAAATATATGCAAATTTACATTAACTAGCAACGTATTGTTATGACAAGAGGTCTATTTTATCAAGTTCACTTGTTAAACCAAATCTACGAAATTCATCATAGGCCTCCTTAGTGTTAGATTTAGAACTATTAAATGTCTCTCCTGTTTCTTCAATCATGTACTGGTATGGTAGTGGATTACTGAAGAGCACGATGCCAGTGTTGGTCACCCGAGGGCCTTGTTGCTTCCATTCGAAGAAACCACAAGAGTCGTCCTTCGGACAGCAGTAAAACAGACGGTTTTGATTCGGACCATCTTTCTTGACTTTTCGTTCACAGCACACCATTCCATGTTGACATAACGGTCTTGGACCTTCGAATACGTCTCCCCATTGCCAAAACTTGCAGGGATTCTTTCGCTCAGAACATACGAAGAAGGGTCGTCCGTAATTATCTTTCATTGTGTCTTTGACCACACATAACTTGGCAAATTTCTGATGTGTAGGACATACGGGATGTATAGAACCACTTGCACGAAACGCAGCTACAGCTCTCGTATACATATAACAATTTTCGTCTGGGCAAAAACTCACAGCTTGGTTTTTCCCCACAAAACCAAAATGTACCATTGTTTGTAGTTGTAGAGGCAGCAGCTTTTCCGTGTAGACACTCCATGACTGATGTAGAACTAATGCAAAACTATGTCTATTACAAGACGCTTGTCGATTTTATACAGACGCTCGTTAAATCAAACAACCAATCATAGTAAGCCAACATTAATCCCTTATTGTATCATACACGTGGAGGGACGCTAAAAAATGCATAGTCAGCAAGTTTCAACCGATCGTGTTATTAAAGTAGCTGTGATTGGCTATTTTCTACCATGAGTATTAGGCCATATTTAATGTATCATTTTGATTTGTTAATGCTAATCAGATAATGATACGTGTACATTTATATTAGTAGTAATTGTAACTATAATTTATAGATTGTTGTTTGTTATACGAAATTGACATTTCTCCTCGGAAATTTTTATTGAATACTAAATATAAAACTGATACTGTAGTCTGTAGTTGGAAAGTAAGCAGATTAAGGCTCTATTTGCAAAATGGGGCGTGATTGCAGGTTGCGCAGTAAAATTTTTATAGATGTCCGGAATGGCCATTTCCTGCGATTACACAAGGTGAAATTTATGAAAAGACAGCAACAAAAAATTGCGCGATTAGAGGAAATAAATAAAAAGAATATTAGAGGTAATATTTAATATATTTGAAGCAGGGAGCACAAAAAAGACAAAATGTTCAAACATTTCGGCAAAATCATCGTTCGAACCATCGCCCTCTAGACTGGCTCAAACATTTGGACCTATAGTCAACCAAATAACCAGAACCAGAATGTAATACCTGACTTGGCACATGTATCTTTTGGCCCAATTTCTTCATATCGTTTAAATAATGAGTTTGAAACAATCCTGGTTAGAATAACCAACCGTCAACACAGAGGTCTACTGACCACAAACAAAGTCGTAACTTAGTACTTATTCCCATTTTTAATTTTCCCCAGCTTCCAAGCTACTATCTTATGTCAATACACGTTCGCTTTTCGCGAAAGTCGACGAACTGCAAGCGCTTTTATTTATCAATCCTGCAGACATCATTGCTATTGCTGAATCGTGGTTATACGAGGATATCTCTGATGACCTTATAGCACTTGACGGTTATAAGGTAGTGTTTGTGTTTATTTGTCGGAAAACATTCCCTGCCAACGAATGGAGAGTTCAAGCTTGCTTCCAGTGTGTATCGGTTTGGCTTAAGCTTCGTCTCGAACGCTTAACCAGACCCTTGTCGGATATTGCTGTTTGTCTTATTTACAATCCCCCAGATCGTTCAGCTCAATAACTTCGTGATCTTGACGAATATTTGATAGACACAGACAACTGACTGCTTACGTAATAAATATCCAGATTGTGGCATTGTCATCCTTGGAGATTTTAACAACTTTGATTTACACAAGCTAGCATTCAACCATAGCTTAAAGCAAGTTGTCCGCCTACCTACCAGAGGGTCTGCTATCCTTAGCTTGACCTTATTGTGACCAATTTGCATGGTTTATATGACAAGCCATATATACTGGCTCTGCTTACCTCTTACTACAATACAATATATTTATTACACTCAAGAAAATTACATTCTCAATAATATCTAAAATTACAATTACAATTGATTACAAAAATAACGAAGAGTTATTGAAATAACTGAAATAACCATGGGGGCTAATCTATAGTCAGATGACTTATACAACGATTTGAAAGAAATATGTTTCAGCAGACAGAAATTAATATCGAGCACAAAGTGACAAACAAAGATACGACACACAGAATAAAAAAAAAAACACAAAGAAAAACCGAAAATATTAGTATAGATTGCAAATGAAAAGAAATAAAGGAATAATGAGATCTTGGCGAAAACCTACTTGATCAAAACTATTCGTACTGATCTATAAACTGATTTTTGAATTGCTTTTTGAAATTTTTCAAATTCAGAGTACGATCTCAACCGAATCATCTAATGGATTCCAAATTTTTGGTCCAGAAAATTTAATGTTAAATATTCCATAGTTAGTGCGAGGTAGAGGTAACATATAAGTAATTGCTTTTTATGCTAACCGAGTACTGTGCTGGTGAACGTTTTTTATTTCAGTAAAGAGGTTATCGAAATCAACTGCCACAAATATTTTAAGCCCATAAAGCACTTAGTGAGGCGTTACCTCCGATCTGGAAATGAGACTTTCGGTCGGTGGGTATGCTCAAAAAACTGGTTCGATGAACTCGGACGACGGACGAATTGGTTACCTCGTTTTCATCACAAGTTACCAATACTCTCAATAACATCTTTCCATTAAAAACGGTGAAATTACATCATACCGACAAACCTTGGATTACCCCTTCAATCAAGCAAATTATTAAAGATCGTCAAAAATCCTTTCATAGAGGTGATAAGCAACAATGGCTACTATACTGAAGTGCGAAGTGCAATCAGAAATAAAACAAAGGTTTTACAAGGACAAGGTTCAGCATCTTCGTAAAGATGATTGTCGGAAGTGGTAGAATGCTGTGAATAAGATATTAAGATCAAATAAGAACAAACGCTTCAGCCTTGAACTTTAATAATTCGTTCAAATGTAGAACTGATCGTTTTAAGAAAAGCTTTTTCCAAAGTATGATTCCAGTTTTAAACATGTCATTGTGACTCTATTTCTATTTCAAACCTCTAAGCTATGACAATGTATACCTTAATTTCTTACATCTAAATTTTAAATTGTAAATATAGCATTAGTTTTATTATAACTTTATAACTTATGTCATTATTGTAAGCACATTCATGTAATTCAAATTTTTGTGATGATGTGCCATTAAAACGCATAATATAAGACAATTGGCGTTGTAAAGTCAAATAAAAACGCAGAAAAGCCCATTCAGGAAATTTAAAAATATCTATAATCAGTCTGTTGTGTTTAGTAGATATACTGTTCTGATCCTGTACTGTTAAAATCGCTTACTCTGAGTGGATTTACAGTTTCCCCATTTGCCAGCTTCGTAGTAGGTTGTGGTTGCACACCATAATTCATTGTCATTTTTCACGGTTGTACATGAATGGTACCATTTCATTTGATAATAGAACGGGAAAACACAGCAACGCCCAGATGTAGTTTTCACTGCGCAATTGGTTCCTGGAAAAAATGAGAATTTCATACTTTAATAATCCTGACTAAACTTAGTCTTAGAAAATAGGTACGCTGTAGCCATACATGGCGTCTACTGGATCAAAAACAAAGAATGCTTAATATGACTAAAATCTATGGAATGACCAATTTTATTAGAATAAAGATAGGCTATATATACATATCACACAAATATACACTTTAATTTACAGTAGCTTCCATAGCAAATCTGGTGCGTCAATCAGTCCTTAAATGTTAGTGTATTAATTATACCATTGCCAAGATATTCATTCTTCGCAATATAATTTCAGCCAAAAACGTTTATTGACAGTAGGCGATATCTCTTCAAAGATTTCTTCGTTTTCTTGTCCCAGTGTTCCGATGACACGATGGCTGGACGTGATGAAGTTTTGCATTCAATTTAAAAACGGTATACACTTGTGAAGTATAGTATCTTTCTAAGATAAACATGTTGACATTCCATGTTGATACTTCCAATTTAACATTGTTCTCCAAAAGTTGCGTTATGTCAATCTTGATACATCAATTTTTTGTTTTTTGCACACGTTCGTACCATAGGGTCGATTGACAGTCCATTTTAATGGTCAAATCTGATAGAGATGCAACTGCAAAAAATATGTTAGATTCCTTATTTCCGGCCCATGGAATGCCCACCATACAGTACAATACACAACACAAAAAACATTCACAAGTAAATAATGTATCAAAAATTAATTCATAAACATGCCTTTGATGTTTTAAAATATATTATAGAAACGTCAGCTTTATAAATAACCAAAAAAGTCATTCCTGCCACACCTCTGTACCACACGTAAGAACAGTATAGTCGAGGGAATGTAACTTTTCACCTGTTGTAGTTAAGGTGCATGCATTCATTTTATAGTTATTACAATTTTAGGAAAAAAATATAAATTCATTAAATACAATGTAAAATTCTCTCATTCCCTGGTCATTCATCGAAAGCACGGTCAACAGACACAACAGTGCATGTACCTAGCGTCTTTGAACTTCGAAGATTCGAGGTTTAAATTAATACCAAACATAAAATCGGGGAAAACAATACTAATAATTTTAATGTATAAAACAAAAGCAAACAAAGTCAAAGGATGAAAAAGATAGAACTGAATTCGATATTTTTGAAGGTGTTTATAGGAGGGAGAGTCACTGTCAACCACAATACATTGTGCACCCAAACCAAACCTGCTTGGCGACCATTTTAATGGTAGAATATACCGTCGCTTGCAATTATAAGGATGAACGGTCGAAGATAAGACATTGTCTATTCTCATGACAAAGTTCAATGTTTTTACGGAGAAAGTTCAATATTTGTGATGCTCATTTGAGGGTTTTAATTCGCTCAGCCAATGAGCTTGGAGCTGGTTGAACGTATTTGGCTGATTGGATTAAAACATGTCAAGTGCTATTGACTAACATTGAAGATTCTCACGCAAATAGGCGATGTTTTTATGTGCGACCGTTCATCCTTAGTTGCAAGCGACGGTAATAGATTTTTCGGTTTTCAATCCATAATATATTTCAACCATCATAGCTATGGTTATACTTGCTCATTTTAACTTTTTTATACTAAAATTGCACCAAAAATGTTTATCATATCGTCATTTGTTGCTATTTGTCACTTCCGAAGGTAAGACGTGAACAAATGCCTTGTGGTTCACTGACTCTTATATGATCTCAATTTATATCAAATATGGAGTCGAACAAGAGGTCAAACGTACAAAATATTAATTGCCGCATAGCATGTGATCGAAGCTTTATAAATATGATATATATTCCCACCGACTGAATGCACTGAATACACGCTAAGCAAAATACCAGATAGTCATTGTCTGTGAATGAGTGTAAAATCAGTGAACGAGACTGTACTCTAAAAATTGAAAATAGCTTACCTTAATACTGAAGAAACTTTCTTCGAAGCTCGAAATTTGCAATTTTTTGCGGCGAATATTTTTATTCCATTTATTTTTAAGCGCACCATAGAAATACAGTAGAATGAGTATCGAGTGAACTTTCGTATAGATGCGCGGGCTTTAACCTAACCAAAGAACCTGTTCGCAGGAAAGTGAACCGTCCACTGCATACATCTAAACCTTTAGTCGACAGCATATGGCGACTACTGTTCCATGCAGTAGACGCCAAAAATATATCTCAGCTATATTCCGAAAAATACACGTTAAAATATAAATACTGGAACCAAGAACTTATCCGACCGCAACACAAAAATTTATAAAAACACTAAAAAAATACCAGTTTAAACATGATTTCTAGACTTATTTCAATCATATATTTCTTATAAACGTTGTCATTAACACAATGTTTTCGGCAAGTACAATTTGCTGCTGCGTGTCGAATGAACATTTTTGAGTTTATTGTCTTGTTGAGTAGAAAAGTATCTATATTGCATAAAAAATAAAGGCTTTTTATCGTGTCATCTAGTTCGCAACACTGGAGTTCTTTAAGAATTTAATTAAGCATCAACCAAAAAAATAAATACGTTATTTACCGTTAAGGTCTGCCCGTACGCGTACGTTAAATAAATTTATATATATTAATTGAATAATTTTACAAATTATGTTGTTCTCTGGATTGCACGTGGTTTAAATGTTTCGAGATTTCCACTCGAGCCTTCATCAAAAAGTTTGAAAAATGAAAGCTCGAAGTATCGATTCGAAAGCTCAAAATATTTAAATTACAATCCAGAGGACAACATAATTTTTAAAATTATTCAATTAATAAAATGCCTGGATTACAAATTACAACCTTTTGGAATTAGCTATATATATATATATATATATATATATATATATATATATATATATATATATATATATATATATATATATATATATATATATATATATATATATATATAAAGCGACAACTTGCTTTTTTCTCGTTTGCAAAACATCGTAAATTCAGTTTGGCCGCCATTTTGTTTTTCTCTACTAGCAGGATATGAGCTAATATCCTGCTAGTAGAGAACCAATCAGATTGCAGAATACCTCATATCCATACCTTGTGTATATAACAATAAGTGTTATCCCCAGAAATTCTAAAACTGCACCTCAAGTCTTCCCAATCCTTCCAGAACAACCACGCGAGCCAGAAGTCCCTCCAGTGTCAGAGGTCCTCCCAATCCCTCCAGAACAACCACACGAGCCAGAAGGCCCAAAAGAACTAATCCCCCCAGTCTCTCCCGAGCAACCACGGCAAACAAGAGCGAGACAACCACCAGACAGGTTGACGTATTACGGGCCCGGCCAAAGTTTTCCAGCTGGTGTATTCGAAACCACAGCAACAAATCCATTTACAGCAGACCAATGGTAACCTTAGCGTATACCCTGAATGACTAATCTACCTTACCTACCCCTCTATCCATCACCCATGTATGGAATGCCTATCGACACCTTTCACCCATTTTTCCACCAGCAACCTTTGTATGGACCATGGGCCTTTCCCTATCAAGCCGGCATGAAATTTTCCTTATTAAATATTAAGCTAAGAAAAAAATATATCTAAAGAGACTCCAGAACTTTATATTACGTTAGGATGAACTGCATCTGAACGCTGTCACAAAGAAAGAGTCCCAGTAGTGATACGACCTGCAGCGTATTATTATGTGAGATAGTATTGAAATTAGGATCGAGTTAGGGACTTGTTGAGTATCGTGATAGCAGTATAGGGGGGACATTCCTCTGAAGTACCGTAACATAGCATGGAATCTCCTGTAACAATAGACGTGAGAGTAAGTGTCATGGGACGACACTTGTTTCAAGAGGGAGAATATGTTAGTATGTTAGGACTTAAAATAGCAATTAGCTTTTACCGGACATTGAATGTCGTTTACGCGTTGATTGATAAGAGACTTTAAATATTAATGCAAAGGCACGCAGTATGGTAAAACCAACAATCAACATTTAATTTGTATGACATATTCATATTAATATGTATTTATTTGTCGCTACAAAAAATTAAAATAAAACAAACGCTTGCATGATTGTAATTAGTTTTTAGTCTATATCACGCAACCTTCTTCTATCTTCGGGAAAAAAATCATTCCCCCTCCTGTCACGGCCCTGTTACTTTGCTACGCGAGATTTGTACGGAATGTTTTGAAAGACTCGTAAGCAACATTTTATAGGGTGATAAAATGCTGCATTTCGTATCTCTTGTTAATGTTCTTAGTTTCGTACCATTAATAAAGGGTTAAATTTGTTATTAGTGCAATCGAAATGGCTTGGATGGAAGAATAACAAGGCCGAATTGTTGACAACCGACACGGGATGACAAAATGGCGCCGAAGTTGGACAAAGTTGAGGTTTTACCTTGTCGATGGTTAAACAGCTAGGATCTACTTGAATCCAAGTTAAAACTTAAAAAATGTGCTTGTTTAAAATGTGCTTGATACTATTACGTCTGAACTGACGTACATATTTGGAAGTATTTCAACGAGATCGGCGATAAACAGCAGACTAAAGTGGAGAATTTGGCCAAATACGTCCATTTTCAGGAGGTAGGTACATTTCAAATTATTATTTCGGTCACAAAATATTAACTATTTTACACCAAAACAGTGCTAATATAGATAAATAAGTACCAATTAATTATGTTTCTATAAAAACGATTTAGGAAAAAAGGTAATGTAGGTCCACTGCTGCAGGGCCGTAGCTAAGCATGCATAGTTGGGGGGTGTAGGCCAAAAATTTCCGAATTACGAAAGAAATTTCCGAATATTTCATGGCATACGAAGTCACGAAGGTGTTTGCTATCCGGAAAATGAAAATGAAAACGCAATTTACAAACAAAAATACTCATATTTTACTCACAGACATATTACAGAAGCATGCAGTTTCGTAGGAAGTTCTTTTTGATAGGGGTGTGGCGAGAGCCGAAGGCCCGAGGAAATTTTTAAATTTCGAGTCTCTGAAATGCCATTTCGTGGACTTTGGGGGGAGTTTTGACAGAATTCTGATGGTCAGAAAACAGACTTTTAGCACGTCGAAATTTACAATTAATTTGCTTACAATTTAGAAGAACTAAATGGGCAAAGGCGTATATGGGTAATATGATTCTTTGCGGTTTGTCATGGGTAATGTAGCCGCTTAAAATTAATCAATTGTCAGTATTTTAAAGATATATTGAGGGCTGCCCCTCCCCCCCCCCTCCCGTTGCTACGGCCCTGGGAAGTAATAAACCGAAAAACATTTACCGATCTACGATTTGTTAAATATTATATCCATGTAAATGCCGTGCATGATTTTGTCAATCAGTTTATGATACTGACAATACAATTTTATAATATTTACTCTGTTTAATTATACAACTAAAATTTTGTTATACTATTCCTGCCGTAATTTTCCGAATGACCAACTGATTTTCCGAATATGTTAATTCTAAAAAAGTTGGGGGAGTTAACCCCCAATACCCCCCTTCGCTACGGCCCTGCACTGCTGTTTATCTGAAGTTGTAAGCCACAAATTGACGTTTGACTATGAGTATTGCATGGTCATTTTCTTGTGAAATATCAGCGCTAGGCATTTCACACTTACCAATGACTACCCCTAAAAGCACCATCTCTGAACCATATAAGCACCTCAGAATAGCCAAAGCTTTTATGGCCTGGTAGATAGCACTATGGCGAAAGCGTCGTTTTGGGGTGTGGTCAGTTTCGGACGTTTCGCCCCGGTTTGGGGTTCAGGCAGCGTTACCATGTTGACCGTCCTGGTTAACTTGACCCCAAAACAGTTGAGATTATCTGTCCTAAATGAAATGCATACAAACTCATATACAGGTACCTCCTCGACCAATAGGTATAAATATTTAATTAAATACTTTTTTGAAATTAATTTTGAAACAAATACTAGCAATATAAGTTTTATTTTACAACGACATGCTACATGCATTCCACGCATCATTTTCAAGTTGAATTAATCATAGGCAGCCACCAAACGGCTGAATTAAAATTAAAACTGCAGTGAAATTATACAATTAACGAAAATAATAACAAATTAGCGAAATATATTGCGAAATGTAGCTTATATTAAATCACCACCCGATTGCACTATCTGCGAACTGACGTGTAGTTATAAAGTATACCTAAGGTTGGCATGTATATTTGAACTATTTGAACTACACCGGCAAGAAATATATAAACCCCTAGATTTTCCAAGTTAGCCTAAACAGGTTCTTATGTAAATGGTGCTTACCAGGAAATTAGGCTAAACAGGTTCTTAAATAGGTTCTTATTTTCTTAAGGAAAAAGCGACTCATTGTATATGATTTATATAAATTATGTTAAACAAATGAACTTAATAATGATAGTGTATGCACTGTACCAATTCTATATGCACTTTAAAGCTACACTGATTGTAACTTATGACTTAATTTTGACTCTATTTGATAATATAAGAATCTGTTTTGAAATTCTTGCCTGAACAGTTTCTTATTAAAAGGGATCTAAATAAAATATTTTAGCCTAACAGGTTCATAAATTCTAGGTTCTTATATACGCGGAGTTTTACTGTATATCCAAAGTATTTTAAAAAGCAGAAAGAAACTAGCCCTAAAAACAACATGAACATCAACATCAACATCAACATCAATATCAACATCAACAAGGATAATTTTACTAACCTGTCTGTAACTTTCTTTGTCAAAGTACAGCTTTAAATGTTGATAAACTTACGAAAGTTTACAGTGTTTGTCGATTTTTTTCCTTGTAACTATGCGGGATGCTCGCATCCTGTTCTGGAAACATTTTTCAAAATAAAACTCAGCTGTTCATTGGCTATAGCAAGTTTCATCGCAAGCGACGGAAACACGAAACCGAAGTCGCTTACCACGAAACTTGCTATATATAGCCAATGAATAGCTAAGTTCTATTTTGAAAAATGTTTCCAGTAACAGGATGCGAGCATCCTGCATAGTCACAGAGAAAAAAATCGCCAAAGACCGTAAACTTTCGTAAATGTATCAACATTTAAAGCTGTACTTTGACAAAACAAGTTACAGGTTAGTAAAATCATCCTTGTTTATACGTTTATGTTGTTTTCAGGGCTACTTTCTTTCTGCTTTTCAAAATACTACGGATATCAGTATTTCTTGTGTGTAGTTCAAATAGTTCATATACCTGCCAACCTTAGGTATACTTTATAACCATACGTCAGTTCGCCGATAGTGCATCGTGTGGCGATTTAATATAAGCTACATTTCGCAATATACTTCACTGACTAATTTGTGAGTTTTTTGGTTAATTTTATAATTTCACTGCAGTTTTAATTTAAATTCAGCCGTTTGGTGGGCTGCCTATGATTAATTCAACTTGAAAATGATGCGTGAAATACATGTAGCATCGAAACGTCGTTGTAACATAAAACTTATATTGCTAGTATTCGTTTCAAAATTAATTTCAAAAAAGTATTTAATTAAATATTTTAATTAAAAACTCTTAAATGTACTTAACTATATAAGGGTGTCTTATGTAAGTCTCTTGGAAGACAATTCCAAACTCTCGAGACGCGGGTAATATACAATCGCTGGAAAGTACTAGTTCTGCATTTTGGCGGCCGGTAGGATAACTCACTGGCACTGGAAGATCTATATAGTTGCTCTGATGGGAATTATCGGTTAGGAAGAACATCTTCAGATATGACAGCCAGACCATTTATAGCCTTTAGTCTAGGACTTGTATATGAGTTTGTATGCATTTCATTTAGGACAGGTAATCTCAACTGTTTTAGGGTAAAATGACCATGGCGGTCAACATGGCATATGTGCCAAAACCTGAATCCGGGGCGAAAGTCCTGAAAATGACCCCGCCCTGAAACGGCATAGTCCGGCAGCCAAACGTGTATTTTCCACAAAAGGTTGCAAAGGCTTCCATACAATGTTTTTTTGCATATTATTTTAGTTTGGGGTATTGTCTTTCATAATCCATTTGATGACACCCCATCAGGTTTGGGCGTTAACAAATAACAAGCGTTTTACTTTCGCCTTCGCGGACAGGCGTCCGCATATAATTGGGCTCCCTGTGGTAAATAGGACATGCTATGTTATTGGTCATTGATGTGAAAATATGGGTGAATTTTTTTCACAAAAGTGACCACTTGAGTTAAACACTTGAGTATTATCAAGGGAACAAATGAAAATAATCCAAAAACTACGTGAAATTTATACTAGTGCCAGGACCCTCACATATTATTCGTCATTCAAGATGGCGCCCACCTTGCTGCTCTGTTATAACAGTAAGTATTTCTTCTGAAGAACTTCAAAAAAGGCTCTAAATTTGACTCGAATGTAAGTTATTTACTGATGTATATTATAGAAGGTAGTTTTATTTTTCAATTGTATATGTTATATCATTCCATGTATTTTTTTACACTTTTTGAGCTAAAGTCGCTACTTCAAATGCTCGAAAAAATGGCTAAAATCAGATTGAGTTTCTGTTTGTTAGTATTCCCGCGGCTGTCAAGTTTTACTTTGTATAATTTAGTCATAATTATATATATATATATATATATATATATATATATAGTAGACAAATATATTTTGTTATCATTTTTTTCAAATAGAAATATGTTTATTTTGAGGGATAAATAAATGCTGATTTTTAAAATTGAATAATTATTGACAGAATACTGTACGTGTAAGGTCCTTTTTCGAATATGGAAGTATGTAGACCAGCCTCATTGCGGCAAACGTATCAACCTAGAGCGATTGTGTCATTTTGTAGATTGCAATTAGAGTTTCCGCTAATGGAAAAACAATGTTTTTTTAACTGGAAATATGATTGTGGTGACAGAGGTGACCTGATGAAGGCGGGCCCCGATCGCATCCGAACAATAGTAAAGTTTTCTAAAGAGTACAAGGACAACATCCATGTTGACCTAGTAGATAGATTGGGGAGGAATCCAGAACTGACCATCGAGTGTCATAGGAGCTGTGTATCCACACACACTTCTCAGCAACATTTAAATCGTTACAAGAAGAGAAGTTGCCCTTGAAGAGCGTTTCAGCAAGTCAGCCGTCGAAAAGACAATGCCGCTCAGATGTATCAGTATTTAGTTTCAAAGAGAACTGCCTTTTTTGCGGGAATTGGTGTGAGATTGAGAAAGACAAAAAACATCCAGACCGATGGAAAAGAGCAGTGCTTTGCCGGACTGCATATGCAGGTCCTCACAAAAAATCATTTAAGGAGTCCGTATTAGAAGTATGCACACAACGCAATGATGATATTGCCAACCAAGTGAGAGTTCGCATTGAAGGGGCTTTAAGTGATCTGCACGCAGCTGATGCACGGTATCATATTAATTGCATGACAAGTTTCATGTCTCATGATTCTATATCTGCTGCCAAAAATGTTTCAAAGGAAAACAAGAATACAGATCCTGCATTTGATCAAGTCATTGATGAGATGTCAAAACATACGTCACGTTTGTGGAATTCAGTTGAACTGTATATTCAATGCCAGCTATTTGGCGAAAAAGCACTTCTGTGAAGATCTCTTCTTGTGAAAATTCGCAATCACTTTTTGGATGACATTGTGATCCTCTCCTCGCCTGGATTGTCAAGTCTTGTGGTGTTTAGACAGAATGCGTCGACTGTATTACATCTCGCTGGCGATTCAGAAGACGACACACAAGATCTCTTAATCGGGAAGCTCGCAAAAAGCATCCGTGACGAAGTACATCAGATAGATCATGATAAGTCTCGGTATGATATAAAAATCACCAAGGAAGATATGTCGATACCAGTTAGTCAAACTGTCATGGATCTTCTAGCAGCATTAACTGATAATTTAAAGGACATTCTCCCGGCACTTTTGATAGCCAACATAATCACCGGTGTTCTATCCAACAAACCTACGCATCTGCAGATAGCCCTTGGTAATTTAATTAGAGACTCGAATCGAAGTCACTAATAAATCGGTTGTATCCGTTCAGAGTAACCTGTTCTTATGATGAGATACTACGCTTCAAGAAGTCAGCTGCCCTGGCAGCAACAAAGGATATCAAACTAAGCGGGATCAACCACGGAGGTCTGGGGCTTATACAAGCTGTTGCAGACAATTTTGACGCTGACATATCGTCTCAAAATGGTAACATGTCAACACATTCTCTCGCCATGCTCATTACTCAGCCATCAAATGCATCAGATGATGACTTGAGCACAAGGGAATCTATTCAGAGAGTGAAGAAGTCGGAGATGTCGGAAGACATAGATTTTGAGATTCCGGTACAGCGTTACCAGGGGCCAAAGGTTGTTCCAAAATGCCGAAAAAGTGCTCTAAGAAGAGTGTTCTTCCACTCAAGGTCCTATGTAGCGCCATTCTTTCAGAAAGAAGAGCAAAAGTACTTGACATAGCTTTCTTGAGAGATGTTACCAATACTGAAGCGTGTCTGGAATACAATGGGTACAACACTAGGTTGACTAGGCAACAAGGAGTCTCAATGCAGCCAAAGACAACGGCAGTTTATCTAACTCTTATTCACATGACGTCATCCGATCCAGACACAATCATGACGGCCGTTCACGAGGCAAAACGGCTGTCCAAAAAACGAGGGCAGAAGAACACGATTTTCACAAGCGACCAGCAACTATATAGAGTTGTAAGTGCAATGGGCATATCCAAGTGAGTTCTCAGACGTAATTACACGTCTTGGAGGGATGCATATGTTGATGAGCTTTGCCGGCGCTATTGGCACCCTGATGCAAGGATCTGGGCTCTCAGAGATTCTGGAGTCAACCTTCGCAGGAGTAACGAAAATGCTATCTGGCAAGAAATTCCCACAGAATATCAGAGCAATGAGGATTGTCCTTGAGGAGTTGCTGAGGATTGTGCTTGAGGAGTTGCCGAGCGAGAAGGCGACTGGCCTCTTCATTTGCTTTTTTCGCGTCTACTCACGTCAACTATGCCCTATATGGTCTCTACTATATGCGTTCAATGGAAAGCTTAGAACCAGAGGAACTTTCGAAGTTCATGAAAGGCGAGCATGTGATGCAACATGTCCCAGGGTTATGGAGCGGCATTTGGAGTGACATGTTCGTCGAGACAACTTTCATGCGCTATGGTCATGGCCCTGGGGGGATTATTGGAATTACCCTGAAACCCTCAAGACATGGGCTCTTAGCTTACACGTCTGCAGTCGCCTAAAGCAAGACGTTGATAAGCTTTTAGAGAAGGACCAAAACACCACCTAAGAAGCACACAAAGAGGAAATGAAGGCAAGGATAACCAAGGATGGTGCTGATCGAGAAAGCATCCGAGACAAGCTCAAGCTGTGTATTTATCCGCTTGCTCCAACATCACATCCTCCAAATATCGTGAACATAGTGAGTGGTCAGGTGGCGGATCACAAAGTAAATGTTCAAGATGCTGTAGCTATTGGTACCAAGCAAATGCAAGAATTCGAAAAAAGCTGGCCAGAAGGGTTCGGGAGTACAATCTCAAAGAAAGTCAAAACTGTTGCAGACAGTAAGAAACATATCAAGGTTGGCTCAAAGAAGGTGTATGATACTTCGGTGATTTACAGTAGAGTGATAGGCATCCAAGCAAGTTCAAGGGACATTGATATCAAGGAGGTATTGAGTCATGAGCTGGCTCCTGTGCCGACGTCAATGTTTCTTGACTCAGGTGCAATGCGAATCTGCAAAGCAAAATCGGAGTTAAAAAAAGCGGCTTGCAAAAGAAGCGTCATCCTCATGTAATATATCCAATGTTGTGGCAACTGTGCTGGATGGCTCTGCAGTGCTGTGGGTTGTCCATTGGCCGGTTAAAGGTGTTATCGTCGACTTCGTGGAGAATTTCAAGGGGTTCTTATTGAAGAAGCTACTAGATTCCGATGTCTACTTGATCTTCGACAGGTATCGTGAGTACAGCACCAAGAGTGTAACAAGAGACGCGAGGACATGTGAGGTAAGCAGGGTGAATCAGCTTACAGAAAACACACCTTTTCCTTCACAGAAGGCTGTGCTAACAGTTTATCCCAACAACAAACAGCTGATGTCTATAATTTGCAACAACATTATCAACAATGGAGCATTCCATATTCAACATACTATGGGGAACAAGCTGGTTATCACAGGTAGCGACGATGTCCCAACCGAGATCCACAAGGGGCTTGTCATTGCAAGGAGAGACATTGCAACATCTCACGAAGAAGTAGATAACATCATTGTACAACAAGCTATCATATGTGCAAAAGAGCAATCCGGTGCTACAGTCGTTGTTGCAGATGACACAGATGTGCTTATTCTGCTCCTGTATCATTATTGGAACGAACGTCTTACCTGCCCAATGTTTATGATCTCACCGATTCAGCAAAGATCACTTATCGACATTAAGACCACTGTACAAGCCCACCGTACCATCATACCTGGTTTACCAGCAGCCCATGCGCTATCCGGTTGTGACACTGTACCTACATACTTCGGAATTGGCAAGGGAACTGTCTTGAAGAATCTAATTATTGCTGCTCCCAACTCGTTGTCGCTGTTAGGATGTTCAGATGCGCCACTTCCTGATGTTGTTGACCAGGCAACAAAGTTTATCAGTGCTTGCTACAGCAAAACAGTTCATGAAAAGACGATGTCCAATGTCAGATACAAGATCTGGACAACGAAGTTTGGAAATACTGCAACTTCAGCCCCAAAGATACAAGCACTGCCACCTACCACAGAAGCATTTGTAGAGAACGTGAAGAGAGCCCACCTTCAGACCGGTATTTGGAAAGCAGCACTGACCCTAGATCCACCTACTCTTGATCCAGTCAAATACGGATATGTGAGACATGAGCCTTCCAAGTCATTGCTTCCAACAACTGTACCAGACGGTGTTACATTGGCGCCAGATGATATAATATATCTGATCAAGTGCAACTGTGAAGGTGCCTCAGCGTGCAGAAACATGAGGTGCAGCTGCAACTGCAGCAAATTGCCATGCACTTTGTTTTGCAAATGCGACGCTGGAGATGAATGTCTAAACGAACTTACCAAGACGGTAGTTACGCCAAGAGAGGCCACCGACTAACTCTTAGCCTTAATCACCAGAATATCGTCAAAACCAAACTACGGCGCTAAAACGGCGCTATCGACTGATAATTTAGTGGAGTACTGTTTTTATTTACATTGGTAAAATGATGTCAACAGAAATATACCACTAAGTCATCACACAGATACTGTGAGAGTATCAAGGAGCCGCGCAGGCCCAGTTAATTTTATAAGCGAGCAACTTTTTATCAGATGACTCCTGGAAACACTATCTTATAAGTTTGAATCATATGTTAATAAAGCAGACCGGAAATTGTGTATGTTGATTATTTGATAGTTTTATGACGTCATGAATGATATGTCCCACCAACCCAACCACTCATAATTCCTGATGCCCAACAATAAAGGACTGACAGCACTCAGATCATTGCTGAGGGGTATAGTTTCGATAAGAATTCGAATAAGTCAGTACAGAAAATTATATTTATTGATTTATTGCTATTTCTATGACGTCATTAATCCCCTCCCTCCGTAAATCTAGATGGCCAAGAGTAACAGTCTCTCATCACCCAGATTATTGATAAGGAGTATGTTTTTTATAAGATCTAGAACTTGAATAAGAACAAGGCAGAAACTGTATTTGTTGATATCTTATTAGTTTAATGACGTCATGAAATATGTCCCCGCTCTTGCCCCCAACAATTATTGATCCCCAAATGTTTCGGCCTATCATCACTCAGATTATTGCTATGGGGTATATTTTTGATAAGAATTAAAAAAAAACCCATTGTATTGAAGTAAATGCAAGGTATTTCACACTGGCTGCCGGTCTAGCAGTGTCAACATAGCTCTAACTTCCGAAAAGGAAAAGCGATAGCCTTTTTGAAGTGCCTATAGTGTGTAGAAGGGTTGCATTAGGGGCCGGTTATTGGAAGGAAAAATTTGTCTAAGTATAATATTTTACCAGAAAATGACCATGCACCACCCCCAGGTAAATTGCTAATTATGCATAAAATAACTAATATGCCTGGCAGAAATTAAATTTTCTTATTTCCTAAAAAAAATTATCATAGGATGAAAAACTATGCTTAATTCAATATAATTATTGTGGATTTCATAAGGATTGTCATTGTTTTCTTTAAATATAATAATTTTTTATCAACTTTTCTCTTGGGGTTCCAAGTTTTATCATGGAATTAGACATCAGTTCCTCCGGCCCACCCCCACCCCCCAGCTAAAAAATGAATGCTCCCTAAGTTGCGGGCTTCAAATTTCAAAATATTTCTGGTGGGGCATGCCGCCCAACCCCCCTAGGTATGGCGTGGCCTTCAGCCACCAGGGTTGCAAATAAATATTTGACTTGACAGGACATTTGTCCGATCACTTTTAATTTTGGTCGGACATAACTTGAATTTGGTCGGACAAAAACCAACACCACTATAATATTATATGTCACAAGATATATATAAGTAACGAGACAAGTATGTATAGCCATTCCGGCGCAACGTGAAGTAAAATGCTAGAATGCCAAATTGAGTGAATTTGCAATCGGATTTTGTCACAGCAAAAAAATGTATGTGACAATTTTTTTTATGTGATCGGACGAATGTCCGGTCAAAATTACTTTTGCTCGGACATTTGCCAAATTTAGTCGGACATTGTCCGATGTCCGACAGTAATGTGCAGCCCTGAGCCACGCATGTTGATTTCATCCAAAATGCTACGGTCAGATTGAGACGCTGAATCCGCCCCTTAAGTTTCATATGCTATCAAATAGAATTATCCGAGATTATTTAATTTTCCCGCAAAAAAGGAAATTCAGAGAACGTGCAAGGAATTTTTCTAGACCACCCGGTTTCGCATTACATTGCGATTCGATTTTTCTAATTTTTTCGTATTTACCCCCTTTTAAAAGAAAGCCAACATTGAAATCCTCACAAAATAACCTTTTGAACGGGGGGTCAAGTGCCGTCAAAACATTACACAAATCACAGTTAATGCACAAACCGAACTAATCATATATTTACTCAACGCTTGGCCAAACATTCTAAATTTCATATCGAGAAAATCATGAATATCTCTTGAACTCTTCGGAATTACCGGCAAGTCAATCCGAGTAAAATACTCATTGTATTCAAGCGCTTTCGTGTACAAAATTTCGTTTGAATACGGCGAGTAGAAATGTTTATTTTGAATTTTTCAAGATGTCGGGTTTTACTCGCACGCACGTATATTGCGCAATAATTGGCCAATAAGAAGCTTCTCTAGCCGGGATGACGTCAAACTCACGCGTGTAGGTGCACTTTGACCTGTAGA
>CACRXK020008332.1:0-21033 GCA_902702795.2 Paramuricea clavata
GCGACGATGGCCTCGCATTAATTGAAGGCGTTAACGGAAGAAAGGCGGAAGTCAAAGCAAGAAAGATGTTGCATGACATATTCGGTCAAATTGGTTTGAAGATACTGCTCAGGTTAACAATTAAGTCAAAACTATATATATATATATATATATATATATATATATATATATATATATATATATATATATATATATATATATATATATATATATATATATATATATATAACAGGTTGTGGTGTGTAGACCTCATCAACGTGTATTGAAAGCGCTCAATAGGTATACTAGAGCTATGTAGAGTTAAGAGAGACTTCTTACTTTAAAAACATTTTAATCGCTACTCCGAGTTTCATGCTGAAGCAATCATCAGGCGAATGCCGATCGAATATGTTACATGTCAAGTTCATTGATAAACAAATTAGAATAAATTTAAAATGCTAAAAAGTCATATTAAATTTGTATAAAATCTAAGTATATGGGTTCATTGTTGTATTGTTTCACGGATGGATTAAGATAATGTTTATATGCTAAGTGTTAAAAATTATAGTTCATCGTTCTAACTAAGTAATTGCATTGTCCAATAAAAATTTCTTTGAATGTCTACATTCCAACATAAGTTTACCTCTTTTGTTGAGCATTGCAACTTATGCCTATGGGAGAATTATAATACGTCAACGTAGGCTAAGACTGCAACGCTCAACAAAAGAAGTGAACTTATGTCGGAATGTAGACATTCAAAGAAATTTTTATTGGACAATGCAATTACTTAGTTAGAACGATGAACTATAGTTTTTAACACTTAGCATATAAACATTATCTTAATCCATCCGTGAAACAATACAACAATGAACCCATATACTTAGATTTTATACAAATTTAATATGACTTTTTAGCATTTTAAATTTATTCTAATTTGTTTATCAATGAACTTGACATGTAACATATTCGATCGGCATTCGCCTGATGATTGCTTCAGCATGAAACTCGGAGTAGCGATTAAAATGTTTTTAAAGTAAGAAGTCTCTCTTAACTCTATATATATATATATATATATATATATATATATATATATATATATATATATATATAATATAAAGATAAAATAGAATAAACCTGGTTTACTTCATAAGATTGTATTCACTAGAAACTTGTTTCGTATGATAAGCAATGCTTGCCACACTCATCAGGTGAATTTAATAATATAATTAGCGGGAAAGATAGGAATTTCTGCAGCTTTTCTTAATTCAAATATACAAAAACAGTTCAAATATACAAAAAGTTTATATATCACGTCGCAAAACTCAGAATCAATTTCTGAGCCATGTGGAGGTAAACCTACCTCCTTCGCAGGCCATACAGCCCGTTATGAGTATGCCCGTTCGTATGTTAAAATTTGAAATCTGGGACGAAGGCTTGAAAGGCCTTTGGAGGAGGTAGGAGGTAAAGTGTTCGAAAAGGTAAGAGGAAGCGGAAGTTGCGTGCGTCTCACTAGCTGATTTACGGCTCCCATTGATCAGTTCCAAGCCATGACCAACATGCAGGTGAGAGATGTGTTCTTAGTTCAGGATGAGGCTGAATGTAGCCTAATTAGGCAAGTAAAAAGAGACTCAGAGAATGTGCTGCTTCAGGCTGTCCTAGTCAGGTGAAAGGCGCATCAAGGGTTTAAATTTGTTCTTTTTCCCTTTCCACTTAGCAGCTTGGGCAATACCCAGAGAAGAACTATGTATATCACAGTATTAAAAACCGTGTGACATAAGATATGACGTCATTTCAGACATCTTTGTTTAAATGAAGGCTCTCCACGCAGTTTGAAAGAAGTCGGCGGTCGATTTACCATGACCATAAAAGCAGCTATTTGCATCACAGCCATTCATGACATGGAATACATTTAGCGACATGCCTCTGCAGAAAAGCAATTACTTCCTATTCTTTTATTTATTTATTTATTTATTGTGCTTCGCTTCCAAATATCATACAATAATTGCATTAAAGAAGCTGGGACACCACAACAGCTTAATACCAATTACAGTGGGCCCTTTACAAAATATCAAGTATAGATATAGAAAACAGAAATAATTAACAATTATTCGCCGAAGGCGAGGTGATTATCGGTGAGTAGATTTCTTTATGCAGAATACGCCAGGAACATCGTGCGAAATGGCAGCTGCTTGTATCTAGATATCTGTGTCCGCTGCATCTATGATCAAAGGGTCACTGTAGCCAGACGCCCTCAGAACTGTTTAAAATGATAGTATGATGGTGGCAGCCCGTCGCACTGATCGAAGGCAAGGTCTTCCCGAATATTGACAGATCAGAGGTTTACAAATTCTACGCCGACTGAACAGAGCAGGACTTGCATGATTGATTGACTGGACTACTTTATAGATAGTTGAGATTTAATAAGGGCCTGCAGACGTATCTTATTCCCGGAACTGCAGAGAAAGGTCTTAAATCCCGGGCTGATGGAAACTTGTCAGTTGATTTCATATACACATTGGGAATACGACCATGCCCTTGGATACACGACTTACGCTTGTCATCTTTGCTGAATTCATGCGATCAACGTGATCATATGGGACGTTAATGCAGATAATGGTGGTAGCGTCAACATGGCATGCAAGTATTGCATGCTAGTAACTTTGTCGGTGCAATCACCCCAGGTATAAGTAGACGCACAGTTCTTTTCTCGGACCTCCATGTTGGGAGATGCAAGTCACCAGATCATCCCAATGTCAACCAGCGCGGTGTTGCGATGATACGTCAAATGGCTATTGTGTCAGTTTCTGGAGTAGCTTGCTCTTCTGAGTCTTCCTGAAGGTATACCATTAATATTGAATAGCGTGAGACACTCCTCGGTAATTCGGTATACTTCATTACATTCGAAAGCAACATGAAGCCACTGACATAAACAAGATTAACCGACAGACGGCAAAGCTTTGTTTTCCATTTCTGTCTGTTTCACTTTAAGGATTTCATAATAATAATAATAATAATAATAATAATAATGCTTTATTCACAGTATTTCTACAAGGTAGTTTATTTATTTATTTATTTAATGAATTTATTGAGCAATCTACATAGTACGTACTATATCAGGTACAAAGATAAAAAACTTGACAAACGAAAGACAAAACACACGTCACAAATCACAGATTAGTAGATACACTCAAACGGAAAAGCACAAACGGGACACTAAAAGTCCCATGCGAGGTGCTCCCCGTAATTAGTTTAGATATAGTTATAATTAAATATACACACTCATATATATTACTTGTGGTATTAAGTCCTATGGCAAGGACAGTCACGAGTTAATGACCACGTACAAGCCATGTCTACGTCATAAACATTACTAGTTAGTTCTTCATCTGTGAAGGTTACAATAAATATTAGTAATATACAGTATACCGTTTTGAAATAGAAATTTGTAAAAAACATTAAGCAACGATTATTATACACATGCAATTAGTTATGATTCTTTTGCTTCATTTGACAGAAGTGTTTTAAGATATTTACAAACATTAAACTAGGATTATTAAACACTTGCAATTAGTATTGTAAAACATTAAACTAGGATATAATGTATACAAATGCAATTAGTTAAGATTCTTTTTTGCTTCATGTAGCAGTAATGTTTTAATATCGTTAGAAAAATGAAAATAGTCAGTACAATTCCTTAAATCGACGGGAAGACGATTAAATAGTTTTGAAGCAGAATCCTGTCCCTATTTCTAACGTCATTTTCAGCGACCTTGCATTGCTAGAACGCATGCAATAGTCTTGAATGTGACACCATTTCAAGCTTGGTATACGATGGCCAGGTTGCTTCGTGAATCAGCTTTATGAGCGGATTTCAAAATATGCCAATCGCGACGTTCTTTCATTGGCAACTATCCCAAATTTATTACGTCGCTCACCTTGCAATAATTATTCGTGACAAATCCCGCACAGGCATTTTGTACTCGTTGAAATCGTTTTATTAGATATTCATGAAGAGGATAATATACTGTATCAGAGTAATCCATTTCTGTATCTGCGAATGCAGATATATTGCTATCATGCGCGTACCGGAAGTTTGTAAGCGTGCTCATAGCCAATCAGCGACAGCGTATAGATGAAATGACGTAATGATACTAATTCCAAAATGGCGGTTACTGAAGGGTGAAACAAAGGGAAATTTGTGAATTTACAATTAAAATTATACATCAAACGCAGTCAAAACAACGTCATTTTACTAGTCTGAATATGGCAAAGGTCGAGAGTGTATTTTTGGCAAGCATTTGAAGGGTTTCATCATTTAATACGCAGTGAGAACGAAATGATTCCCAATTGTTGACAAGAAAATTATTGACTAATGGCATTGAGAATACTATTATGAAACTATGAAAGTAATGATTCTTCCACATGTTGCCATTGTAGGTGTATATCGAGTTGTGAGTGTTGATGTTTATGTACTTCTCAATTTAACATTTTCATTGGTGACTTTAATTAATATAAATTAGTTGAATGAAACCAATAGCTAGAAGGCCTTTATATAATTTCTTTATCAATGACTATAACTATAGACAATTGGTGTCTGCTTTCATTACAGACAAGCAGACTTTGATAGATCATTTTTATTCAAATTTAGCAGAGTCACAAGCTATTAAAGTCACACATATTGGAAACATTTCTCTTAAAGCAGTATATCTGCATTGAATAATTGCTTTCATTAAAGCAAAGCCAAAGTAATAGTGGTTGCGTAAAGAGCAGAGATTCAGCTTCAGATTGGAATGTCAATGCTTATAGTAACAGTTTCAACCAGTCATAATTATCAACTTGCAGTATATAACTATATATCCTCGGGGGGGGGGTGCTCCCTACTTTATCCCCCCTGATTTCTGCAACTGAATGTCATTGCCAAGAACACCAGGTAAGCAATTTATATCCCCTTCCCCTGTCCCATACTATATTGTCTTATAATCAACAACAACCATTTTCTTTTTCCTTCATCTGACATACTATAAATCTAACTTTATTTAACTGGTCAACTGTTAAACATCAGTCCCTTAAAATTTTTACAAGCTACTGAGTATTGATTAAAACCCTTGGCAACCGTGAAATCACCACGAGCAGATACATGTACGCTTAGCGTACCTATTTTTGATAATACTAGAGGCTCGACCAGTTGTTTTCGTAATTTAAAAGAAACAAAATTCTTCAGTTTACGAAGTACTGAAAGTGTAGCATAACAAGAAGAGGTCACATCTGTAACATGTTCTTTCCAATCCAGGTGAGCTGTCAGTTTCACGCCCAGTAATTTAATACTCATTTATGCGTTCGATACATTTGCCCTCGAGATATAAGTGGACGGATTTATCGTTAAGCGCATGACGTCTTGCCATTTGTGAAGTTGATATCAGCATACACTTAGTGTTCTTTGGATTTAGACCCAGGCTTGATTCATTTGACCAATTAATTAGTTGTTGTAAGGTCGTATTCATGTTTGAAACTGATTGATCTAGTTGGTCCACTTTGCAATGCTCTAGTAAAGTCGTATCATCGGCATATTGGAAACAATTCTGGTCGACGTTCAAGTCAGAAACATAAAGATTAAAGAGAAACGGACCCAAGACTGAGCCCTGTGGAACGCCATATTCAACGGGCAAAACATTTGACTTGCGGTCATTGATTTGGATGATTTGATACCTATCTGTTAAATAGTTTGTAATCCAGATAAGATAGTCCTTCGAGAAATTTAAAGCGTGTGGTTTCCGAAGTACGGTTTTAAATCGATGGTATCAAAGGCCTTTGAAAAGTCGGCTATTGTCATTAAAGACACTTCGCCTTTTTTCATCGCTCGTAAAATATCATCTCTCATTCCCATCAATAAAGTAGCGGTGGAATGGCAAGCGCTACTTTATTGAGAGGGCCAGCTACAATTTCAGAGACGATTTTAATAAATTTCACAGGAATTTGATCAGGGCTGGTGTAGGTGTCCTGTCGTAAGGACCTTAGCTCTTTAAGGACATTGTTGCAAGTAACTGGTTGAATGCGAAAAGCGTGTTCGTTGTTATCTGGCAATTGCTTTATATAATCTAGTAGCCCCGTTTGGTTATTTGCTTGTAGGGACTAAAACGTCGGTATGCTGTGGATGCAAAGTGATTATTGATTTCGCTTGGGTCGCACTGAAAGGACTTGAGTTTGGGTTTAAGGCGCGATTTATCACTTGCCACACTTCTTTTGGTTTCTTGGAGGAAAGTGCCGTGGTGTAAAACGCTCGTTTAGCCTTTTTATTTGTGGTCTTAAGAGAATTACGGACTTTACGGTATACCTGTCACACAAAATCAGATGATGATTTATGCGCCAGGTACCTCAATTGGTCTCGTTTACATTGGAGTTCAGTAATCTCGTTGGATTTGAGCCAGGGGCAAGGAGGTCGCTTCACTTTGATGCGCTTTAGAGGAGCGTGTCTTTCCAAGCATTTGTTGAATAAATCGTTAAAGTTCCCAATTTGTCATCCAGATTTTCATAAGCATAAATTGCACTAAGAGGAAGAGATACAAAGTCTTCGTAAAATTCCTTGGCTTAAATTTGGTAACACGAACACTTATGCAGGTGTAAGGAGCGTCATGATCACTAACTGTTGGACATGGGAGAACGTTTGTAAGAGTGGCTCGATGTGGGCAGTTAGATGCAATATGGTCGATCAGAGTCAAAGATGTTTGAGTTACTCTCGTCGGTTTTGATACAAGCTGGTGTAAACTTAGGGTTTGGAGTATTTCGTTGTACGATCTTGTAAGAGGAGTGTTGGGACTTATACAGTGGATGTTCATGTCTCCAGTCACAACTAACATGCCTTCCCAAGTTGACACCAAATCAGTTAATAATGATTCGATTTGCTCAAGCCAGCAATGGTGTGGCCAGTTTTGGTCGCGCGCTGGTGCTTTAGCGAAAGTGAGACGAGGGTGACGTTTGATACGATCTTCCAGAGACGTTTCCTTTAAATAAACACGTTCGCACATGAATTTTTTCAAATTTTCTCAACCATCTTTCCAACTTTTCTTCTTCTTTATTATGCCGGAACGGAAAGTTTAATTTCACACTAATGATGCACCACGGGTTACTGAATATTTTAAACTATTGATAATGTCGCGCCAACGCGCCTTTTCATCCGGAAACTTACAGATGTTTATATTGTACCGCAATAAAGTGAATAGAGAGAGGAAATTGTTACGAGCAAAATTCTTTGCCACGAAGGTCAGTAATTCTAAAAAATCAAAACCCAAGACATGGAGGTCTGACATCAAACTTATCAGCGGAATGAAAACCTGCAATAGCGATCTTCAATCGCAACTTCAAATGGAAAACATTGATCACCTATCGTCGAAAGAACTTGCCAATTTAATTAACAGCACCTTTCTGGAATCTATGAGCACGTACCACACCTTGCGTGATGAAGATATATCCAACTTACATCAAGACATTCCCACTGACCCTCCATCTGTAGTTAAAACGATAATTTCTCCGGCATCGGTGTTAACAAAGCTGAAAAAGCTGAACGCATCCAAAGCACCAGGACCTGCTGGTATTCCAAACTGGATTTAAAAACTTATGGGGAGATTCTAGGCTAAGCATCCCCGATATCCAACTTGTTGAATACGTCTTATCAGGAAGACAAACTTCCTATCGTCTGGAAAATAGCAAACATCACTCCTATCCCAAAAGAAAAACCTGTGCGTGAAATTAATAAACATCTTAGGCCAGTTTCGCTTACCTCAGCAGTATCTAAATTGGCCGAGGATGTCATAGTCGAGAAATACGTCGCCCCAGCTGTTTTATCTATGGCTGATCCAACACAATTTGGGGGCATTCCGCGCTCATCGGCAACTCACGCGCTAATCTCGATGGTGCACAAGTGGTCGGAGCTAGGCTACTGATGGAACTGGAAATGTTGTCATAACTGTGTTATTCGATTACCGTAAAGCATTCGATCTCGCAGACCACCTCAATTTGGCCAGAAAAATTATCCAACTATCTGTTCCATCTTTTGTAAAGAAGTTGATTTTAGACTTTTTATCAAACAGACTTCAACAGCTAAAACTGTCGAATAACTGTTTTTCGGAGTGGGGCGGCGTACCCTCTGATGCACCCCAAAGAACAAAACTTGGCGCTTGGCTCTTCATTCTTATGATTAATGATCTAAGAACTCCAGTAAGCGATTGTTGGAAATACATCGATGACACCACAATTTCCGTAAGCAAAGGCAGCACAAACAAAGGCAGCACAAGCAAAGGCAGGTAAGCAAAGGCAGCACAAGCACGATGCAAAACTCCGTTGACGTCGTACAAAATTGGTCTATCACAAACAAGCTACAACTGCATGACTCTAAGTGTAAAGCAAAGGAGCACAGCAGTATTTTTTTCGAGACTTGGCGTACCTGTATGGCTGTAAAATCTGTGAATAGGTAGTCTTTGTCTTCTTTGGTGTACTAATTTGCATATAAACACTAAAACAATGTTTTTAAGCACTTTCAAATACCATAACTTTCGTATTAATATTTTCGGCTTTCGACGCACCTTCTTTGCAGGCTATTTTCACATGGTCGTCCGCCAGAGGAGGGTGGAAGCTCTTCCCAGCATGCATTGCAACTCATTAATATTCAGAATCATGATTTTTCACAATGTTAGTTGGAAAAGTTGTGGATATTTATTTCGATATTTCGCCACGAAAAGTTCGTATTTTTGAAGGTAAGTTTTTATAATTGTTTTAAATATGAGTCAAATTAACAGTTTTTGCTTTATTTGGTGTTTTAATAACATTTAGTTATATGTTAATCGCAATTTGTATTGACCTGTTTTCCGGGTCAATGCACAAGTGTCAAAAGTGGCTTTCAAAACCGCTGGGGACAATTGGGTTTGTAAATGAGTAAATTAAATAAAAGACACGCCATCGTATAGTTGTTCTTTCTATGAGAAGTTTAAAAAATTAATTGTCACCATCAAACTGACGAGTAATCGCGGTTTGAAAATGGGGCATTTTCGGTATACTATGTCGCCCATCGCGGGAATAGTCGACCGCATGGGAATTATGGCGCGAGGAAAATTACTGTACGAGCCGTTATTATTTTTGTTTTATTTCGAAGCATGGGCATATATGTCGATCGTTCTTGAGTTTAACTGCTGCATTTAAGTTAAATGCACTGTATTTTACCATTATTTTTATAGAATTCGAATATATTTTGTGAAAATGGAATCTAACAATGATGGCAATGTTGTTTATATTGTTGATCCTAAGTATGGGAAAAGTTGATTTAGAACTGTTATTGAACAAACTGTTCCTACATCTTGCTTTGGCAAATGGTATAACATCTAATCCAGCCAAGTTGTGCTCATGATCCATTCAACTGATTCAAGTAATAAAACTATTGAACCAGAATAATAAGAGCAACCTGTTATATAAATTTGCCCATACCAGCCTTTTAATAGATACATATTTTAGTAGACATTTACATGTAAATATTGGTGTATTGGTGACATGAAAATGTTGCAACGAATCTTAAGTATTTACTTTATATATTGTAACTTTGAATAAAGCATATTATTAACATTATTTACTGGGGTGTGTGCACCCCCACCTAGCCCTGGCCAGAGGGTATGCAGGGGGGGGGAGTGGTGGTGGTATTTTCATGATAAAGCAAAAAATATTACAGACAAAATGAGTAATTTGAGTAACAACACGATGATAAGTAAACTGTTTGTTAACAACAATTACAATAGAGTAGTCAAGCAAAACTTTGCTATAGTCAAGTAAGTTGATGGGTGGGCAGCGCACATGACTGACACAACTCGGCACCAGAGCTGGCAGAGCACCCTCCCTACCACATACTGGATCCATCTTTAGATCAGTTATCTATCTGTGCTAAATAACAGTTAAAACAATGTTAAGAATACATGCACAAGGTGGACTATAAGATAAAGTAGGGATTTGATAACTGCAGTAAACAAACACAGCAAATTGAGTTTGAAAACATTTATTTATTTGAAAAAGGAATGGTAAAATTATATTTAACAATTATTCGCCGAAGACGAGGTGATTATCGGGAATATTTGCCGAGATGAAGTCGAGGTGAATATTCCCGATAATCACACAGCCTGAGGCGAATAATTGTTTTAGTATTTTTGCACAAGTTTTTTTGTATTTTTCTGGTCTGAATTCATTTTAATTTCGCTTATTTCTTTATTACTAACTTCAACAAAACGGCTAGCTGCCATTTTGAAAATTTCGATTTTGTTATAATATAACAGATTAATACGTCAAATTTGACCAATCACCTTGTAGCATTTGTTATGTTCACTTGTGCAAAAATACTAATATCAAATATTTACCTGAAATAATAACAGTGTTTTAATAGGAATAAATTTATATGAAAATCTCAACTAAAAATGTCTTGCTCATGTTCTACTTTAAATTTCAACTTGAGATTTTTTGATCATCTATACATGATTATCACAAGTTGCATGGTATCTTTGTTTTCGCCAGAAACCAGCTACAACAAACTTCTCAGGATACAAAGTGTCCTCCACAATCCTTGTCTTAATTCTCAGGATACAATGTGTCTCCTCCACAATCCTTGTCCTTCAGAATCCTTGTCTCCATCATTCTCCTAATCAGAGCTTGAATCATTCATGTATTTAGCATCACCAGTAGCCTGTTCCACACCCAACAATTGGGTCAACTGCTGAATTTCATCAATCTTGTCCATGTCTGCAACTCTACCTTCTGCACCAATACTTTCAACATCACCAGGCATCTCTTCACCATGAATTTTAACCAAACACATAGGATTTAATGGCTGCTTAATGCAATTGCATAACAATGGCTCATCTAAATTCACCAGTGGTAGGTCATTCAGTATATCCTCTAAAATATCCAGCTTGGGTGGTCAGACTGTTACAGAAGTTGGTGATGGAATAATGTTAAACTGACCCACAACAGAACACAACATAAGTACATGTACTACAGGTAAAAAAGATTTGATGCATTTATACAGGGACGTTGGAACAATAAAAAGGCAAGGGATCCTTTATAGACCTACAATTATGTGTTGACTTGCTAATGAAAGCCTGATTGTGCATGTTCCATTGACAATAGCTGTTCTGTGTTCTGGCAATAAAGTCTACTCAAGGAACTATAACTGCACAAACACACTTAATCAGGTCACATTCAAGTTCACACCTCATGACTTTGCCCAAATCTGGAGATAAGATTTAGCAGGCAGAATTTCTATAACTCAAAGTGCACTTCTGCCCCCTTTGCCCCTCCTCCCTGCTTTTATATTAAAATAGATTTGACATAAAGTCAAATACTTGTATGATTTCCGAGTATAAATGGCCCATTTTCCCACCAATTAAATCATAAATAATCTTACCTTAAGGTCACAGCTAGAATAGATTTCTATCAATGAAGGACTATCGCATTCGGCGAACGGAACATATAATATAAAGTCAACTTTTTAATACGCCATTGTCGTTATCCATAAAACTAGAAGTTCGACATCCCTTCACGAAGAAGCTGCAGTCGGTCTTTCGACACCCAATGTACATAAAGATTGTCACGTCCATCCAAATCAGTAGCTTTGTTGCCACGAACAGTACGAAAATTCGCCATGATTTACAATTTTCAATTTGTACTTTTGAATACCGCTCCTTGTAAATTGAGTAGTGAACACAACGAGAGCTAGTCGAACAATGACGGCGCGTCCCGGGAAATCGATAATATTAATGAGTTACAATGCATGCCGGGAAGGGCTTCCAACCACCTCTGGTCGTCCGCTGTACATATTATATCGCATGTACGGTTTGTAAATACGCGCGAAACTTACAATAAGAAATAGAGGGGAGTGAAACTCGACAGACGCTGTAGCAAATTGCTAGGCACAGTAACTGTTGCTAGGCAGAAGCCACTTCTAGGTATAATTATGGAATTATGCAATCTAGGCTTCAGTTCACATATTAACACGTGAGTTGATCCAAACTGTGGTTGGTCGTAGTATGCCATATATTTGTATCATATTTTAGTACATTTATACTAAACAATGGGGTCAAATTTCGTCATGATTTTGTTATATTTTGTGTTATTTTGTAACATTAAAGCCATTTTTAATATGCTAATGCGAAATTATCCAAGTAAAAACCAGCATACGATATACTAAAACTGGAATATTTGTGTTTTATATATTAGCTAATATAAGTACAGAAAAATCACAACTATTAACAACGATTTATAATTTAATCTAAATAATGACAACATTTTTTCCACTCTCGAATATGCTATGGGCAATATTGTCGACGTAGAAGCAGCATATAATAAATTTAAAAAGGAATCAGAGTTGAAAAGTTTACGAATTGTGAACAAATCGGTTTTTGGTAGGCTTTTACAGTCGATTCTATTCTGTGATTTTGCTACTTGGAGAAAGCGGTTTTCAAATCACCAAATGCTATTGGTTAATATTGATCACGTGCCCACAGTTTCACTTCCCTCTATTTCTTATTTTAATTTTCGCGCGTATTTACAAAACCGTTACTTGCGATACAATATGTCAGCGGAAGACCATGTGAAAATAGTCTGCAAAGAAGGCGCGTCGAACGGTCGAAGCTGGGAAAATATTTATACGAAAGTTAATACGAAAGTTATGGTATTTAAAAGTGTTTAAAAACATTGTTTTAGTGTTTATATGCAAATTAGTAAACCAATGAAGACAAAGACTGCCTATTCACATATTTTACAGTCATACAGGTACGCTAAGTCTCGAAAAGAATACTGCTGTGCTCCCTTGTGTAAAGAACTGGTTTTGTTTTACAAGATCTGATCACGCTTTGCTACATGAGAGTGCCGTAGTCTGCAGTAACCAACTTGAAGTTGTCACCCACGCTAGTTTTCTTGCTATGACTATTGGCAGCGATTTGAAGTGGAATAAACATATTCTTAACACTATCAAGAAGGCGAACAAGCGGTTCTACTTCATTGTCCAACTGAATCGCGCAAAGGTTCCAACTGCAGATATTCTTATCTGTTATTGCGCCTGTATTAGGCAAGTTTTGGATTATTGCTGCCAAGTGTACCATTATGGGTTACCTGCTATCTTACAAACGCCATTGAACGTGTGCAAAAACGTGTTATGTCTATCATATATCCTAATTTAAGTTTTGGCGATAGCCTAGCTCTTAGTGGCATTTCTAAACTTTGTAGTAGACGCGAAGAAGCATGTAATGAACTTTTTAACTAAATAGTTAACATTCCTGATCAGAAGTTGGCGTATCTCTCGCCCCTTAAACAGTAAACAAAGGATGACCTGAGGCAATCTTGTGTTTTTACGGACTATACTGTGAACACAAATAGATTTTAAACTTTTGATATAACTAACATTTATATATTTATTTATATTTTTATTTCAAAACTTTTAATATAGCTAACTGTAAATAGATTTGTAATAATGTCGTGTAAATATTCTATAATTGTATTTTAGTCTATACTATATGTAATTTGCACGCAATTCAGCTATGTAGCTGCCAAGTGTATTTTTTAATAAACTATTCTATTCTATTCATCCCAGTTGGAACGGGAATTGCTGATTGCAAGGTTCGTAGATTTGGTGATGCATTAAATGAGATTCTGGACAGCTTGTTCGTCCTTGCACAACCTTGTGAGAGCACACTCAAAATGTGTTCGTGATATTTGCTTTCTGTTGATTTGATTGTGAACAAATGTGCAAACTCGACCATGATTGTTGGCATTTCTCATGTTAGTCATCCGCCTTCTCATTATGGGGGATTGACAGCCAACCAGCGTTTAACTTTAAGCGCTTGTTCATGGTCATCTCGATCCACATGTCCAAAGGGATGCATAAATATGGATTACTTGTAATAGACTGGATGAACATTGAACTGAAGAACTGTGTTTGATCCGAAGGTAGTGACTAGACCACAGCCCAAAAATGTTGTTGCCAGCGGCCGTATAGTGTGTCTGATCGTAGGTCACCATCCAAGGTATCATCTCACGCAGAGAGGTGAGGAACTCCACCCAGTTGCATGTATGAATAGCGTACACAATCATCATCAAAATCTCGACCAGGTTCATAAAGTCAAGTCAGTAGCAGGCCATGCCTGTCTTCGAAATCTTATCAAACATGCTGTTAATAAGAGAATCTACGGCTGTGTAATTCTCAAGTTCCTTTTGAGCAGTAGCGAAGGAGCCGTGGGAGTTTTCCTTTGGGTGACAGAGTATAGCAAGTGGAACTGATTTAGAAGGAGATGCATAAATGACTCGTACACCAGCATTATGCAACGCAAAGCTTGCTTATAATATTTTCCTCTCAAAGCTTGATCAACAGAACCTTCAGAAATAACACCACCAGCAACTAAAACATTGGCTATCTCACTCCATTTATGACGCTTATATATGCGGCATAGATCATAGAACCTTGAGTATGGAATGGATCAAGGCATGGAATGATTTCTCAACGAATAGTGTGTACTTCAGTTGATCTCCAAAGACTACAGCAAATGGCATGTTTTTTCTTTCAATTACTTTATTAGACTTTAACAAAACATCGTTGAGAACCATCTTTTTCGGAGGATCTGTGTATGTCATGAAATAGTAAGATTTGCTCTTTTCTTCGGCAGTTGAGTTCAATTCCTGGAAGCCAGCAAAACCAGCATTTGGTCAACAGTAGGTGGCTGTTCACTAGCATTTGCACGAACTAATGTGTGAATAACACACCGCTTTCTTTGAGGATGTGTACTCCGAACTTTAGGCTCTACCCTAACACAGACTGTCAGCTCTCCTCGCTTGTAGGTCACGTAACGTTCCTGTGTATTGATGCCCATTGCGATATTTTTAAGGCGTGACGAAAGTGTTTTAGTAATTTTAACATGTTTACCAGACTGAGGATCAGGATACTAAAGTGAGAGCGACTGAACATACATGCAGTACGATGTAATTCATTATCATGTGAGAGGAAGTCAAGCGATAAGGCTGTTGATCCTGTCTCTCATGGTGTCATCCTGGAGAACTACGATGTGACTTTTAAAGACATTCTATGCCGGTGTGTACGAAATAAGAAGCTATTTTCCCGCGCGCTCAGGATGTTTGGTGTCATGCAGAACACACAGAGATTTTTGTCGGGTACGACACTCACGCTCGATCAGAGACATTTTGGTGCGGGTGCTGCCAAATCGTGATCATCTGGGAATTCAGGAGAAGCTGAGTCTCTTTCACGTTTTTGTTGCCTGACCTTTGCTCTATTCGATTTATCTGAGCTAGATATATGTCAAAACGATAATTAGCATGCACATGTTTACCACTGGGCCCCTGATGCCAATTCACAGTGTCATACACATTTCCAAACCTATCAAGACCTTTCCAGTTAAAAGCTGTAAGTTTGACCGTTTTCTCATGCTTCTTAACCTAAGTTATCGATCGCATTTGATGCATCACACGTTTTGCAACACAAGTCATATTTTACAGTTTTTAAAAATGAAACACGTTTCTATGCGAAATTGGCTATTTACTTCGGGTTTTTGAATAGGCTCCTAATGCTATACCATTTACTAAAAACATGATTTATTCAAAATGGCCACCTGTTCTCATTTTTAAATTTTGTTCTCATTTTTTAATTTTTTGCTCTCCAGATTGTTCCCCAGATTTTGAAAACCGGCATGGAAGCTTATTTTCTCATAAATATCCTAAATAATAGAAATAAATCATTAAACGTTACTAGCTGCAGGTTTGTCTCGGGTAAAATCCATCATTTATGTTTTCACTTAGTCTAGCTTGAATTCGTTAATACTTAGAACATAGCAAGGCTTGTCTAATAAAAGACTTCTTGATATTGCATTTAATTAAATAATGCAACTTTAATAAAATATATTGATCAACTATAAGAATTAACTATAATTCTTATAGTTGATCAATATATTTTATTAAAGTTGCATTATTCAATTAAATGCAATATCGAGAAGTCTTTTAAATCCAGTTTATTCACAACTTGACTGTAGTGTCTGTGGTAGGGAGTTCCTTTCGGACTGTCATATTGTTTTCTGCCAACTGCTCAGAAAAATAAAAACTCTGCACTGTGCGTTTTATATGGACTAACGGGTTCGACCGGTTGCCGAGTTCTCGCTTTAAAAGAGGTGAGATCTCGATTACCGAGATGAAAGTTTAAATATGCCGTTCGAAAGCTATTTTTAGCAACTCTCAAAACAACAAAAATGTCCTGGCAAGCGGAATGATTTTTTTCCCATTTAAACTCGTAAGAAATGATTTATTCCGAAAATGGCCGCCGGTTTCCATTTTCATTTTTTCGCTCGTCTACAGAATGTTAATTTTGAAGACCGGTATCGAAGCTTATTTTGTCATAAATACCCCAAAATGTAATAAAAATATATCATAAAACTTTACTAGCCGGAGATTGGTCAAGGGGCGTAAGGCCATTTATGTTTTCACTTAATCTAGTTTGAATTCGTTAATACTATAGTCTTGTTAATACGTCAAGGCTTGTCTAATAGGATAATTTAATTTTTAGTTGATCAATATATTTGATTAAAGTTGCAATGTTTAAATGCAATATCGAGAAGCCTTTTAAATCTAGTTTATTAACAACTTGACTGTACTGTTTGTGGTAGGGAGTTCCTTTCGGACTGTCTCACTGTCATATTGTTTTCTGCCAACTGCAGCTCAGAAAAATAAAAAAATAAAACAAATTATGCCCAATCAAATTAATAGTCACATGCGTGCATTAATCAGATGTGAAAATATATTTATTCACTCATTTGTTCCAAATATCAACTTAATTCAAGGTCAAAATTAAATACAGGGAGATCTCACTGCGTACCGTAGTTGCTTTTAAAGCAATAATTACAATGCGTTTATACGGGAGAGATTTCGCTTGAGAGAGGTGGGATCTCGATTACCGGGGTGAAAGTTTAAAAATAGGTACGCGACGCGTACATGTATCTGCGAAAAAACTTGATCACATTTTGTATTTTCTTGAAAGAAACTGAATAATGAAGATGACATGGGACAATTGAAATATTTCATCACTTATTATAATGGCAGATAAGATTTAAAACAGGGCTGTACACAGCGGGGAGTGCAGCAGGGGGAGTGCAGCAGAGCAAGTGCTACGCACCCCCGCACCGAGAAAATTTAACTAACTTAATTTATAATGTGATCATGATTGTAACAAATAATTATGCAGTCAGGAAATAAAAATTTCATGCAAACAATATTCAAAGTGTCTAGTATACAGCCAGCTATTTAGTAAACTGTCACCTGTCAATTCAATTCAATTCATACTCATCAAATTTTCAAAACTTTATTGCAATCATATGAAGCAAAAGTTATGTCACTTGTTGTTTACACTTGCCAATGTTAACTGTTGAGTAACATACACAAAATATTTGGTGAACATGTCGAAGACCACTGAATAATTGAGAATGTTTTGAAGGTCATGAGTGAAGTATATAATTAAATTCCAGTTCTGTGCACAGTTAATGATATACCACACTGTTCGGTTTAACACGTACAGCACATTCACACAAAACAATCGTGTTGTGGGAGATTATCGGTTTGAGTAGAAGGTATCACAAGTTTAGTTTTGTACATTGTGTGCCATTGATCAAATCCACCATATAATATATGATTACTCATTGTAGCTGTTAAATTATTTTCCATACTAATGAATTTAGGTAAGATTGTCTTGCAAGTTTGTTGTTCTGACAAAATTATCCAGCCAATATCCAGTACATTTATTCTTCATTCTTGTATTAATCTCTAAAGAAAAATATTTATGTTAGAAAGCAAAATGACAATGTAATGAGGCTCGGGAGGGTGAGGATTTTTTATTGAAAATGTTTGTAAAAATTTTGTTTAATTAACTCTAATGTGTAAAACCAAAATGTATAAGTATTTTAACTGATAACATCTTCAACCTTTGCTCTAACACTACATTTGATGACAGCTTTATACAGTAGTTGGACTGTTGTTTTGAACAGAGTTATGGAGTCAATATACAGAAATACAGGACCAGGATTTAATTCAATATCTCCTGAGAACTGTCCAATAGGTTCCTTTGATATTGTTAACTGGCAATATTGCCTGCTATGTTTTCACTGTTTAAAATATTACAGAAGTCACAGAAGAATTCTTTTTAATACTGTATAAATCTTTTTGCCAACTATGTTGACAAATGGCTTAAAATATCCTCGAAAATATCCAATATTTTATACAGTGTATTATATTAATAAAAAATTCCAGAGTGCATTCCATGTAAACTCTACGCCGAAGATACGGCAATATTAACTATAGATAGTATAGTAAATATTTTTCATGTATTAATATAAAATATGTGGGACATATGTTTGCACAAATTTGGTATTTAAATATATAATATGTGGTATTTGGCTACTTACCAGATGAGGATAAGATTCCATGTTGATAAATAACTCGGAATAATATCGCAAGTAGAATGCAGATTCAAGATAAATTGATAAAAATATCAAGATATTTTTGAAAGAATATAAACACGATTTATACACGAGGCCTGACGAGGCTAAAGTATGCCCGTTCGCAGGTTAGATACGGGCAAGATGTAAACAATTGATGTAAACAAATCGCTGATTGGCTTAAATTGGTTAAAATTATAGAAGCCCGTCGCTGAATGGCTACGTGCTAACATACGGTACGGTATGGTACGGTACGGTACGTTTGCGATAGCATATATATCTGCTTCGCAGATACAAAAATGCTGCCGAGAGCTATTATTAGCAACTCTCAAAACAACGAAACTGTACCAACAAGCGGGATTAAATTTTTTCATATAAACACCTAAGAAATACATTCCGTTTCCAGACAAAAACACCCCTTTACACAAAAATGAAATTACAAATAAACAGTGAAAAGATGCACCAAATGCTCCAAGCATTTTAATTTCTAATGCAAGGGGAAAAAATTAACATTGCCACTATTTCTACACAACCGTTCTATATATAGCTGTTAACTCTCAAATTCGCGATTCTGATTGACTAACTTTGGCACAAAGTAGTTAATTTTAATTACTTTTTTATACAACCGGCCCAAGATTTGCATATTCGCTAATTATTATTAACCGGTATATAGATTTTTTCTAGCAGCTGCACTTTCTTTTTTCAAAGGTATAGCGGCTGAAAGGGTTGTTAGACAAGAAGAGCAGCTACGAGCTGATGAAAAGAACTAAATTTTGATTTTCATGATATAAAATTTATTGACCGTCTCTATTGTTGATATTCCAACGTTTATTCGCCTTGTCAAGATTGCAACTGGAAACCATGAAGAATTCATCTGCTACTCAGTTCAATGAATGCGGATTTAGTGCTGATATTCCTTCAAACAAATATGTCCTCAATCAACAGTTCGCATGCGCCGTATATGGCTTGTTATTTATTCCTACAGTACTACTATAGTAGTACTGTAGGAATAAATAACAAGCCATATACGGCGCATGCGAACTGTTGATTTATAAATGGGCGTTGTGAAAACCCGGAATGCCGGAATATCACGGAATATGGCGGAATATCACGGAATATGCCGGAATATCACGGAATATGGCGGAATATTGCGACATTTTTCCGGAATATACCGGAACATCACGATATTTTCCAATGGTAGCCATGGGCATGTACTAAAAGGCGAAACGTCGAAACGAAACGACCGAAACGAAACGGCCGAAAATGTAAATTACAGGAAAATTGAAAAATGCGGATACGGACGGACGGACGGGGGGGACAGGCGGATGGACGGGGGAGACAGGCGGATGGACGGGGGAAGAGGCGGATGGACGGGGGGACAGGCGGATGGACGGGGGGGACGGCTTCATTTGACACGAAACTCAATTTTAAAATCAAATCTGCGTTTTGTTGAAAGGGATATATTAGGATATATTATAAAAGACTATTATTAATCGTAATAAATTGTCCGCGAAAAGTTGATAAAATACATGTGGAAATGCGGGGTTTTTCAAACCTTCGTAACGCTTGATCGGATAAAACGCGGATATGCTGCAACTTTCATGCTTAATTTTCTCAGTAATCTGGGTATGTAGTAATCTAATTTTATGCAATGTAATGTGCTGTTTTTTCAAGGACTTTTCAATGCAGTTATCGGTTTAAATATAACTCAAATTCCCGATGAGATATGACAATTGCCGTACGGACTACTTTTACGCAAACGCAAATTACCACTGCAAATTTCATCAGCACATAACATTGGCATAAAATTACATTACTACATGCCCGGATAACAGAAAATTAAGCATGAAAGTGGCAATTGTAGCTAATTTTCGTTTGCGTAAAAGTAGGCCGTACGGCAATTGTCATATCTCTTAACGGGAATTTTAGGTATATTTAAACCGATAACTGCATTGAAAAGCCCTTGAAAATATAACACATTACATTGCATAAAATTAGATTACTACATACCCAGATAACTGAGAAAATTAAGCATGAAAGTTGCAGCATATCCGCGTTTTATGGAAAAACCCCGCATTTCCACATGTATTTTATCAACTTTTCGCGGACAATTTATTACGATTAATAATAGTCTTTTATAATATATCCTAATATATCCCTTTCAACAAAACGCGGATTTGATTTTAAAATTGAGTTTCGTTTCAAATGAAGCCGTCCCCCCCCCGTCCATCCGCCTCTTCCCCCGTCCATCCGCCTGTCTCCCCCGTCCATCCGCCTGTCCCCCACCCGTCCGTCCGTCCGTATCCGCATTTTTCAATTTTCCTGTAATTTACATTTTCGGCCGTTTCGTTTCGGTCGTTTCGTTTCGACGTTTCGCCTTTTAGTACATGCCCATGGCTACCATTGGAAAATATCGTGATGTTCCGGTATATTCCGGGAAAATGTCGCAATATTCCGGCATATTCCGTGATATTCCGCCATATTCCGTGATATTCCGCCATATTCCGTGATATTCCGCCATATTCCGGCATTCCGGGTTTTCACAACGCCC
>CACRXK020008333.1:4170-21032 GCA_902702795.2 Paramuricea clavata
ATATTAGAAGCAACCCCCCCCCCCCCGCGCCCCCTGAAAGCATCAGCTCCCCACGCTTATGTGCCAATAGGAATATGAAAGATTCGTATCACGACAATAGGCAATTGCAGCTTTTAGTTTATGCGTGCAGGGTACGATGGGAAGTAAGGTATCATATTGCTGATTATGCTGAAAAAATAAAAATGGTGGCTGTGTAAACAAGGAGTGATAGCTTACACTTGTAAATATTGAAATATTTCGGTTGCTTCGGTAGTTTTTATTGAAAATTTTCAGCATAATCTGCAATATGATACCTTACTTCCCATCATGCCCTGCAGGCATAAACTAAAAGCTGGAATTGCCTATTATCACGTGTAGTGTTCTCGTTGTTTATATTCGACATATTAGAATGTGTAGTGTACCCGTTGTTTATATTCGACATATTAGAATATATAGTGTTCCCGTTGTTTATATTCGACATATTAGAATGTGTAGTGTACCCGTTGTTTATATTCGACATATTAGAATGTGTAGTGTACCCGTTGTTCATATTCGACATATTAGAATGTGTAGTGTACCCGTTGTTCATATTCGACATATTAGAATATATAGTGTTCCCGTTGTTTATATTCGACATATTAGAATGTGTAGTGTACCCGTTGTTTATATTCGACATATTAGAATGTTGGTAGTGTACCCGTTGTTTATATTCGACATATTAGAATGTGTAGTGTTCCCGTTGTTTATATTCGACATATTAGAATGTGTAGTGTACCCGTTGTTCATATTCGACATATTAGAATATAAAGTGTTCCCGTTGTTCATATTCGACATATTAGAATATATAGTGTTCCCGTTGTTTATATTCGACATATTAGAATGTGTAGTGTTCCCGTTGTTTATATTCGACATATTAGAATGTGTAGTGTACCCGTTGTTTATATTCGACATATTAGAATGTGTAGTGTTCCCGTTGTTCATATTCGACATATTAGAATATATAGTGTTCCCGTTGTTTATATTCGACATATTAGAATGTGTAGTGTTCCCGTTGTTCATATTCGACATATTAGAATGTGTAGTGTTCCCGTTGTTTATATTCGACATATTAGAATGTGTAGTGTTCCCGTTGTTCATATTCCACATATTAGAATGTGCAGTGTTCCCGTTGTTTATATTCGACATATTAGAATGTGTAGTGTACCCGTTGTTCATATTCGACATATTAGAATGTGTAGTGTTCCCGTTGTTCATATTTGACATATTAGAATGTGTAGTGTTCCCGTTGTTCATATTCGACATATTAGAATGTGTAGTGTTCCCGTTGTTCATATTCGACATATTTCAAATTCTATTCAGTTTACAGTTATCCATTCACACTACGACTTCCTGATCAAACGTATTCAAGCGAACTAAGAGATCCAAGCAGTCAGAAATATCAAAGTTTAAGGAATCAATTAATTACTGGGGTAAGATTTTTTTGAAGTAAGAGGCCCAGTTCACATCAGGAACGAAGTCAATCCGGAACCATCTCCGGTTTCGTTCATATAGTATTATTTATGATGGTGTTTCCATGAAACCGGGACGGAAATAACTCAGACCAGTCTCAAGTCATTCCGCCTTCTGGAGCGAGCCGACTGACTTCAGACCGGCATGAATTCAGACCTGGATGAATGTAAAAACCGAAATACATTTCAGACCGGTCTCGGCTGTAACGTTGACGTTGGACATTGTTTATATAATAAATAGAGAATAATACATGCATGGTGCGCGGAAATGCCAGATTTATTTCGAGTGTTGAACATGATATCTCATAAGTGAGATATCATGTTCAACACGAGAAGCATTTTTAAAAGTATCGTGTTCAACACAACAGCGTTTTCAAAAAAAGTTAAAAAATGATTTCCAAAAAATTTTTTAAAACGATTTTCAAAAAAAGTTAAAAAAGTTAGATTTTCAAAAAAAACTTTTAAAAAGTTAGATTAGGGTTAGGGGTTAGGGTTGGGGTTGTGGTGGGGGTTAGGGTTAGGGTTATGGGTTAGGGATTTGGAGCCGCGAATTTATCATAATAATGAATTCGGACGTGTTTAACAATTTACTCATAGGCCTACAGTAAATTCAAAGGTGGAGCTCATGCTGTAAAAGAGACAAATATCACTCATTTTTGGGCTGCGTATGGTTGAACAGTGACCGACATATAAATTTCAATAATAGAGTAAAATGAGAACAGCAATTTATTTTTTATCGGTGAAAATGAAGCAATTTGATTGGCTGAGAAGCCTTTCAGAGCGGACCGGTTTTTTGCATCCGGCCAGCTCTGAAACGCAACTGCCCGCTGTGAAATGCAACTGCCCGCTCTGGTTTTCGCGCCAAAAACCGAGGAGTGAACAATTTTTAAACGAAAAAATCTGCCAAAAACGTTTGAAAATCACAGCCTAACGATAGTCAGAATACGAAAATAAATTGCATCAAGCCCTAAAGACTTCATACTAAGCACGATGTTCACTAGAATTGACAATATTTTGATAGAAATGCGACTGAAAGTCGGAAAGTTATTTGACATGTATAAAACTTACGTCGAGAAAACTATATGTTTTTTAAATGCTCATGTATTCGGTCATTTAAAAGCTAAAAAATTACAGCTGAAACAGATATTGTGAAATAAATGTCTTCCCATTTAAAAGAAGGTTTAACTGCAGCAGTGAACTGACAAGTCACGAATATATTCTCTGCCGATTTGTGTCATGCATTTTTCACTGATTAAATATTGTAAACAAAGTAAAAATTTGTTTTTAAAAACACTTTTTTCAAGCATATTATCGTGAAACAACAAGCAAAAATACAAAATATAAAAATAACATACCTTTTTCATTGTTTTTTTTAGTAGAAAAACGTTGATTAAATCAAAACAGATTCATTTTTATGAGTTTATCGGACTGAACATTAACCTGTCGTTGCCAGGAGCAACTGATTTTGTCAAAGCCAAAGCTAAAAGCCAGCCATAAAAGTTTTTATTCCAAATCTTCTCTCCTACCATATTCATGAAAAAAGCATGTACATTTTTACTGAAACTATACGTCTTTTTGTGTGTTTCTTGCCAGTTTTCTCGAGTTTTCGTATTCGTGTTTTATATCTTTCAACTTTTCAATTTTTGTGATTTTGTCAGCCTCGCTTTGAAAATACACAACTGCACTGATCTCAAATTAGTTCCTAAGCAACACTGCAATTCTAATGAATTTAACTTTTACATCTGATAAAAAATAAACACGTTATTTACCGGCAGCGTCGGTCCGGATGAGAAAAAAGGTGGCTTTAGATAAATGCAATTTATCCCGCCCGGACAATAAGTGAAAAATTGTTGCCCGCCCCGACCGGCTACGTACATAAATAAACAAAATGGCAGCACAAATTTATACTATTTAAACTACTGTTTTCGTGGCTTTGTGTTAACATAAAGAATGTAAAAGAGAAGAAAAATACATAACAGGCAACAGGATATGCTGCTGAAACCATTTAAGTAGGTTTTTTAAATTTTAAACTCGTTTACGCTATAGAGTTTTTGTCATGAAATACAAATATTGTTGTATGAATGTTGTTCAATGTTGATATTTGTTTCGTCGCTATATAACAAAACACTTAACGTCTTTTCCCTCGGGAAATAGTTAGTTTTGTTTTCCCTTGAATCTCAATGTTTCCCTCGACTTTGTCTCCGGAAACGAAACATTGAGATTCTCAGGAAAACAAAACTATTTCCCGAGGAAAAAGACGTTAAGTGTATAATGTTAAACCAATGTTTGGAAAATACATGTGAGGGGTTGCTGCATGTAAGCACACACATAGGTACACTAAAAGTACCAACAGCCTTTTCCAGTCTTAAGTTGGGATATTTCTGTCTCAATTTCATTAATAGTAGCAGGAAATATAAAAAAGCTATTTGGTAATGGGGGATTTTAGTGAATGGTGAATTAATTTGGAACCTTTGGTATCAAATTAGCCAGATTATTTCCTGTGTTTGTAAAATAGTTATTGAATGCATTAGCAATCATTTTTGGGTCAGTTATTTCAACATTGTTCTCTACAATTTGAATAGTTTTCTGGTTTGTCTTTGGCTTAAAATGAATTATTTCTTTAACTCATTAAGCGGCAATGCGCCCTTAACACGACTCCCTGACTTGCGGGCATGATATTTGAGCATGTGTTTATCGAGTTGCCTAGCAACGGATACGAAAATAGAACGTGAAATTCGAGCTTTTGAACGGTGTATCATGCAAGAAAATCGGCCAAACTCGCAAAGTTTTTCAAGTTTAAAACCTTAGTTTTTCAAAAATAATGAACAATGGCGATACTGTTGCAAAGAAGGGTTTTACAGCAAGTTTTAAAAGCGAAGAAAGAAGAGGTTTTTGAATCATCTACAACGAAAATTTGGCATGAAAGGAAAGCGAATGTATTGACGTTTTGGGGCCAAGTTCTTCTGTGAACCATCCGCGAGATTTTCAGCCAAAAAGATGAGGATTTCTCCAAACTTTATTAAAAATAGAAGTCTGAAATCACAAGAAAGATGAACACGGAACTCAAGTGAGCAGATACGATATTTTTAAGGGTATTTTTGAGTAGAAATATGCGATCAAACACTCACAAAATTCGACTGCATTAAAGTTGGTTGAATCTAGTTTAAAGTTATCTTTTTAGACGAACTGTTTATGCAAATTTGGGCACAATTTAGACTGTTTTCGTAACCCCATTGTTGGTCTTCTTGTTCAAGTTGTTATTTTGCTAAAGTATGTTTCAAACTACACCAGATTAAATTACTGTGTGCGTACGTGCCCTTTTTGGCAAGAATACTTCGAGTATTAAATTACACTAAGTAAGTAGGATACTCCAAAATCACTGTTATATCTATTTTCATCGATTTAGTCTTAAAACGACAACTTGTTTCAGACATATTGTGGTTTAAAATAAGTGTATTGAATTAGTGCGCTTGCTTGCCGTGTGCAAATTTTCAAAAAGTCTGCACTTGAGTTCTAAAGCTTTTAAAACGCTTTTTCTATTGGGTTTTATATTCCCATAAAACTTTAAATCGATAAAGCAGATAATAATGTTGATGCATTATTTTCATTTTCTAGTAACTACACATTGAATCAGAAGGAAAAGTTATCAAAAATAGGTCGCGACCGTTGCTTGCAAAATGCCGCTTCTCTCTGAAATGGCTTCCTTTGCGGGAAGCCATGAAATTGAAGTCCTAACAAAAACATAGTTTAGCAGCTCTTTTGGGCCCATAGCTCACTTATTTATCATGAAATCGCTTCACTAGAACATTTTTAATAATGTCTATGGGAAACTTTGTTATTTTCTGGACTAAAAGTATATGGCTTTGAGGTGTTTATTTTATAAGATAGCACGCGCAACAAAATGGCACTAATGTGGTTTATCATGTCTGACAAACAACCAAAGATGAAAGTTCTTATTTCACCCTTTTATAGCTATGTTGAATACCTGGATATTAGCTTATCTTTTTCATTTGAGCATACAGATAACATTTCTACACAATTAGTCCTTATGAAAGCTTATTTCAAACTAAAAAAGCGATTGTTTTTTAGAGCCAGACTTCAAAAGAAAACGTGTGTCTGACATTTAATAGCAGCCTACATTGGCGCGCAAAATAATTTTTTGGCTAAAAACCGTTTCTTTCCAAACAGAAACATGAGAAAATTGAGCTAAAAGACTTACCTGATCTGATGTATGTTTAAAATGTTTTTCTCTTTATGGTGTTTTTCAGTGCTTTGAGTAGAGAAGTGAATAACTTTTGGTTTTGTCACTGGAATTTGCCTTTGAAAATGTCGGCTGTCATTGTCTGTGTTAAAAACACCTCAGAAAATTCCTATTTTCTCACCTTCCCATCCTTGGTTTATATTGAAAATAAATAAATTCTAGTACCATATGTCCTTTTAGATATATTTGAGGTAATTAAAAACTCCAAAGATGAACAAGCACTGTGTTTTGGCTTGCACATTTTGTTGAATTTGAACACCTAGTTACTGCTCTAAATTTCATGTTGTAAATATCTTGCCCAAAAAAAGCAAATGAGTATTTTTTATAATTTTTTATCGTTTTCTAATTCATATCCCAAAAGATGAAAATTGGTTATAAAATAGATTGTACTAATTTAGTAAATGATTTTTTTTTTTTATATATATATAAATTTATGGAGATATTGCCCCTTTAGGTGATGAGTGACATGAAAAACAAAGTGTCACTGCTTTACAAATAAAAATTCTCATTGAAAAAACTAATGATATATGTGGGTATGCAAAGTCATTTAAACTAAATTTGGTCAATCATATATCACTAATGTTTGGTTGAAAAGATCAGATTTTTTTATGCAACTGTTTCTGAGATATTGCCATTTTGGTGAAAGCTCTTGAATTCAATCACAAATTCGCCATATTGCTTGTGCCTTAGGCGGGTAGAAACACTGTAACAGCTTGCCGCTTAATGAGTTAATTCCACTCCAAATTCTTTTGCTATCATTGATGTTTTCTAGGAAATAACTGTTATAATATTGCCTTTTACTAATCTTTAATTAAGAGACGATTTATTTTATTTCTGTAACATTTAAATTTAATACGGTAATATGTAGATTTTGTCTTTAAATATTTCTTATATAGATTTTTTTCATTTGTATAGACACTTTTAATTGCAGTTATCCATGGTTTTGATTTAAATTTCAGTTCTCCTCTCGATATTTGTTTTATGGGGATGTGTTTGTCTATTATTTCTGATATTTTATTATAGAAAGAATCAAACATGCTGGATTGCAATTGGATGTAAAAATTGTTTCCCAGTTTACAGCTTGCAATTCAGAAACTAAATCTGTCTCCTCGAATTTATAGTAGCCTCTTTTATATATTTTGACACCAGGTGGAAGAGAAGCTAGAAAATTTATTAAAGAAAACAAAATTTGTCAGGTCCTAAACTAAATTCCCACTGATAACAAAATGTTCACTGAGTTAAAGAAAATATTATATCAATGGTCAGTAATTCTAGTTGGTTGTAAAATTTGAGGTTGAAAAAAGAAAGAGTCAAGAGTATTGATAAAATTTGCAGAGCCATCTATATTGAAATCCCCATTATCATACAAAGTTTATTTTCTCGATGGATTTGATCTATTGTCAAATTTATATAGCTCATGAAGTTTCCATTTGCGTGCCGATATATTATTCTACAGATTAAATTTTGTTGACCATTAAAGATGCGGTAGAGTCCGTATGTAAACAAAGGCTTTGTTTACATTTCGGTATCCAAAATATTGAATTTTATTCGACAACTATTTATATTTTCATGATTCTAGAGTATAATAAATTATCAAGACACAACAATCAAGCTTTGCAAGAACATAAAATGAAATAAAAACCCAAATAAACTATTTGTAAATAAAAAGAGGGCTCCTTTGTGCACATGCATAGATCGGACTGTAACACATCTTTAAGATGAATTTCTATCCAAAGGGTCGCAAAATCATGATTAGAAGTAGTGAATTCTAACAGAATACCAAATTTTAAATTATTCATTATATAAAAAGCGACACCCCCTGCATTTGAAATGCTAGGTTGTGAAATAAAACTGTATCCTTGTATGTTAATATTTGTCAGAGGTTCCTTATCAACTTTAAATTTAATTTTTTGAAAGTCCAATCAGAGAAAATGGAAAATTTAATTCAGAAAACATGTGTAGTAAATTGTCATAATTGGCAGTCAAACTTCTTATGTTACAGTTTAAAGCTGAAAATGATTTAGTATCTATTGCACACCAAGTAATATCATGGTTACTGTGAAAATCATCAATACTATAGTAATTGAAATTATGATCAAATGGCATATTCAAATCAATATCTGAATTTGTAAGATGAGGAATATTTGAAATTAGGGAAGTTATATTAAAATGGAAGTCAAGTCCGTTCACATAACAATGTGAGGACCCTCTAATGTGAACATTGCCCAAATTTCGAATGTTTCGAATTTTTCTGAACATAAACTCTATTTCATATTCATTTAAAAGCATAGCGAACCAAAATAGTGTTAGATATTCAGACAATACATCATATTTTAAAAAATACAGCAGTTCAAAATGTAAACAAACCATTTGTTTACATTATAGACTTGACTTCCACTTTAAGAAATGGCAAATTAGCAAGCTGTGTTATCCTGTTGACAGTGACATTCGGAATTGTTACTTCTAGACATTTCAAGGTATTAGTGATACTCAAATAATTTTACTGTAATAAGACATTACATTGCAAGATATTTATTAAAAATTAAATGTTCAATGCGAATTTCCTTAGGAAATTATTTTACTGCATAAATATGTGTATGATACTTACAATGTTTTGTGGGTTACCAGACTGACAGATATGTGACAGATATATGTCACAGTTCTGTAAAATATCTGCAAAATATATGTACGAAAGTATCTGTCACATATCTGCAACATATAGGAATTTGGCCCCATAACATATCTGTCACAGTTATGTGACAGATATCTGTCACAGTTATGTGGCAGATATCTGTCACAGTTATGTGGCAGATATCTGTCACATATCTGCAACATATAGGAATTTGGCCCAATAACATATCTGTCACAGTTATATGACAGATATCTGTCACATATCTGCAACATATAGGTATTTTGCCCAATAACATATCTGCCACAGTTATGTGACAGTATAGTTTCCCTACAGAGAAAATTATCTGCATATTATCTACCAAACAGATACGTATAAACATAACTGCCACCAAGTGAGATTTATCTCTTGCATAAAACTATTTCCTCTTCTGCAACATCACGTTGCTGCAACTGTACCTCTGTCATGTTCACTTGAAGCCATAAATAATTTAATACGAAGAAATATTAGATCAGAATAGTAAATGTATTTATCAGTAAATATATAATTATAGCTTACATATATAGATAAATTTAAGACTGTACAATCAATTTTTCTCCAGGGGCCAGTTGTCCAAGGCTGGATTAGCTTAACCCTAGGTTTACCTAAAATTCAAAGCAAACTTCCTGACAGCTTGTCTATAAATTTGGAAAGATTTTTCAGAGATCTTGTCTGGATCAATAGGAGTTTTCTTCTCTGAAGTTTTGAAATAAACAGGCTAAATTTTAACCCAGTGTTAGCGCTAGTCCAGCATTGAACAACCGGCTCCTGGGGCAGAGTAATTACACTTGCTATAACCTACACTAATTTAAAATTTCCTAATATTATATAATTATATTTATATACATGGCCAGAAATAAATGAGTACCTAAAAGTCATTAATTGTTAATGTCAAGTCTCACTCAGCTGGTTTGCTTTTAGTTCCAGCCCCACAGCATTTGTCCTGTACCGTGTACTGCATAGCAGCTGTCTTTCCATAGACTGTATCATCCAGAACAAAAGCTGAAAAAATAGGAATTGATAAAATCAGATTTATTTAATATGTTTTAGATTTAATTGGCATTGACAGGAAGAATAATCTAGATAGTGTTAGGCCAAATAGGGGATGCCCTTAGGGTAGCCATGTCTAATGGGTTACAAGGTATATATTGGCTTATAATTAACCATCTACTAGGTTACATTTGATTTAATACTATTTTTGTAAAGTATATTATAGGAGACATTAGGGCTTACTAATGAGTTAGGTCAAAGAAATCACTGACCCTAATCTTTTTATCTAAAGTTTGCAAAGAGTTCGGAACAATTTTTCATACCCAGTTTGTGGCGTTAGTTTTGTACTAGCCATATAATACTTTTGTTTGTGGAAACACCATGTACTAGTTGTGTTTCCACAAACAAAAGTATTATATGTTTTATCGCCATGGAAACCTACAAAGAAAGTATAACCTGTTTGTTTCAAAATCAAAGTTGATGTAATATTTAATGAATGTTTGTGTCATCTGTGCTGCCGTAATTGATGTAGAATATCATTCTCATGCATGAACATTTATAATAAAAAATAAGAAAAAAACCCTACCTACCCTGTCTAAATTTTTTGCATATGAGAAATATAAACCCAGGCATTTCTTTTTTTGGACTTAGTATGGAAAAATAGGTAAAATTAACAAGACAGAGCACATTAGGACAAATTGCAGGTCAATGGGTCCAGCCACAGCCCTGCCCCTGCATTATTGCAGGCCTATGGACAGCTCTACATGTACCATACTGTAATGACTCATTCATGACAGAAAATTGGCTATTGCACACTGACCCTTTATACTAATATACTTCTGGCATAATTTAGATTATTAAAGCACTAAACTACTTAAAAGCTCTACACACTATGCTCAATTTTTGGTATGGCACAGATCAAACTGGTACCTGTACCAACTTTATCTGTGCTCAGCCAGTATGAATAGGTAGTCCAAGCATGGTAAACATGTTACGTGTACCAAAATTGAGCACAGTGTCAATGTTAACAGGCCTTAAAATGGCTGCATTTGGAGGCCGGTAAACTTAGGATTCATGTGTAATTATGTTGTTACTAGTTACTAAATTTTTGTAGGGCTGTTTATAAGATTGAGACTGATCTGGCCTAGGTGGCCACCTTAGCTGGGCCAGTTTGTCATTTCTTTCATATAAAGCACTAAAAGCAGACTATTTATTCTTGTTAATTCTTACCTTACAACACCAGTTTGCCAACTCAATCCAGATCTGATTGTCGAGACTTGAGAACAATATTTGGAGCACACCGGGCTATAATCTAGTTCCAATATTAATCTGAAAGTATATAAAGAGAACATTTGAGGCATTGTCTCAGCACTCATACATCTTCCAGCTTTTACAAACAAATCATTTTATACAACTGAAGCTTGTTAATAAAGAGCTTGCAAGACTCTCCCTTTGATGAGTAAAATTGTCTTAAGCAACATAGTTGCAGCATAATGGGTTAAGGATCAATACAGTAATACACTGATAGATCACATTCAATGCTGTAATTCTTCTGTAATTACAATCCTTATTCATGTATTACTGTAAAATGCTAACATATCTTTAACAGCATTCAAATGTTTAATATGTTATTTCATATTGTTAAAAGCACAAGTATGTTTATAGCCTGCGAACAGGCTCTCAAGCTGAATTGAGAGCCTGCATCGATGACTAATGAATTTGAATATCTGCGTCTCAAATCGTGACGCGAAATTCTCATTGGTCAGATGCTATAATTTATATGTTTCCACTGAGCTCTATATATGTCAACTGCTGAATCACTATGCATAAAAAAACACATTAACTGATCAAATTGGTCTTGGCCATCTTATCTCAAAGCACGAAATGTTCTGTTTTGAGAAAACAGTATTTAAAACATTTAAACTTTTGCTTGAATATCTTATATTTCGAAAAACAGTATAAACTGTACGGTCTAAATTTAGTTTGCACGGTCTAAATTTAGTTTGCACGAAAGTTGTAAACAACACCAAATAAGGATAGACATTCCATATTTGGAAAAACGAACGTTACGGGGCAGATATTCAAATTTATTAGTCATCGATGCAGGCTCTCAATTCAGCTTGAGAGCCTGTTCGCAGGCTAGTATGTTTAATATATTATTTTATATCGTTTTATTATTAATTTATACACCCTTGACAAGGTCTAGAAAAGTGCCAAATAATTATGTAACAATTATTGCTAAATTGTTGATATTAATAGTGCATTAGTGCACAATTTACTACAGAATTTACTATAATAGATTCGAATTGATATTATATTCTTTCTTTCCTTGCCAGAAACCAACATTTCGTATGTTTCTTATGCAAATTGAACGCGGCAAATTCAAAATTATATTTAACAGAATTTCAGACACATGGCTCAAGTAACAATCATATTTTCACTACATTCTTTCGCAATTAAAGCGCTTAAATAACAAGTCAAAATATAACTATTCTTACCTGTGAGATCTGAATAACATTTTACGAACTTTTCCATGCCTTTTCCATCATTTGGGTTTGAAATTTCGATAAGTTTCTTCACCATGTAAGATATGTAAATGTCCTTTCAAATTTTTAGCACAAAAATTCGAAACGACGCTATCCCATGACACTTTGCGCTCCGACACTTAAACTAGGCACCAGGCCTCCAGGCAATGCGCGAACTATTGCTTCAGTTGTCATGTATTAAATCACAGTTAATATTAACTGTGATTAAATATAGTTTCTCTACGAATATAAGGAATATTTACAAATGTTTTCAATCAGTTACTGACTGTTAATTAATTTATTGATAATAAATTCTCGGAAAATGAAAATTCTCTACAATGATTCAATAAAACATGGAAAGAAATCAACTTTAGAGATTAAATTAGAATGTAGTTATATGGTATCAGGAATGATGGAAAGGGGGTGGGGCAAGGTCTCCTTTCCTAAAGGGGGCAAATGTAGCATTTTAATATAAATGAAACACAATATTTTTGTCCCAATTTTACTTTAATAACAAATTAATTAACAAAGATAAATATGATAGAAGAGAATTTGTATATTTAATTAGCTATTTCCCAAAGTCCTGGGTCTAGTCGCAAGAATCCCTTGTTGGAGGGACAAAAAAAAAGACAGCACACATTTAAATTAAAGTTTAATGTAAAAGGGAGATATCTCATTTTTGGTCATGTAAAAAGTTGATATTTTATAGTAGATACTTCTACTCTTTCACATATTTGATGCCTGTCTCCATATATTTTGTCCCTCCAAATGACCCCAGAATATGCACTGAGAAAAGGCTAATTACGTGAATATACTAACCCATATAGAATCTAAATCCAGGATGACATTTGACATATTGTTAAAAGAATATTGAGGAAAAATATATCATTTGGGGAAAAAAATGCAAAAATTGCAAAAGAAGTTATATTTAAATTTTAACAAATTTATATTCATTCTTCGAGAAAATTTAAGTAAGAAATAATTTGTTATTAACCATTATTTCTTATATTAAGAATTTGATTTCTTGTTTTAAAAATTATCTTAAGAAAATGATTTGATATGAAGATGATGAAATCGTAAGAAAACATTCATATTTCAAGAAAACAAATGTAATTTAAGATATGTTAAGAGAATTTTTCTTATTTCAAAAAATGTCTTGCAAATCAAATACTTCTAATTTTAAGAATCATTTTTCTAATTAAGAAAATTAGTTTCTCATTTCAACAAATATTTTCTTGAAGTAAGAATTGTTTTCTCAATAAGAATTTTTTTTTTGCTGTGTAGTCGAGATACTGTATATTGACAGACAATTGGCATATCTATATATATCTGCAATTTTTATGCAGATATTTTGCAGATATTTTGACAGACAACTGACATATCTGCAAATATCTGCAACTTTTATGCAGAAAGTTTGCAGATATTTTGACAGACAATTACCATATGTGCAAATATCTGCAACTTTTATGCAGATAGTTTGCAGATATATTGACAGACAATTGGCATATCTATATATATCTGCAATTTTTATGCAGATATTTTGCAGATATTTTGACAGACAACTGACATATCTGCAAATATCTGCAACTTTTATGCAGAAAGTTTGCAGATATTGTAGACCTTGTTGCAGTTATGCTGCAGTACTGCAACAGATATGTGACAGATACTTGCAAACATTTTACATATATGTCAGTTTTATATAAGTACTGCTTCACCTAACTATGAATGTGATATTAATACCGTGTAAAACATTTTTGTTCAGGAGTTATATGCATATTATTTCACTGTTAATTTATATTTCGGGTGCCATCTTGGCTCGTATTTGCAAAAAATTATCTTTTTGGGTCACATGACCCGTATGACGTAAATGGCAGGGTAGAATCAAAACAACAATATATTTTTGTATAGCGTGTATCTAGATTTTATACGTTTTCTAAAAAAAATAATTCTTTTGAGTCATTGTAATGGAAAATATTCACAAGAACCAAGTAGGGGAAGTGTTACCATACCAATATGAACCAGAAGTAGGAGAAAAAACAAGCAATGTTACCGATCAAAGCGATTCGGAACAAGAGAGCGATTCATCATCTGACGAGGAGAGCGATCATGAGTTCGAATCAGCAAACGCGCCAAACTCTAAGCTGGTGTAAATGTGGACATTGCACGTTATCACCAAAACTAATTGAATGTTTTTGTTGTCATGAGAAAGCATTAGAGTACGATGAATATGATGCGCTTCTCAACCAAACTGAAATACAAGGAGAAAAATGCTTGACAACACACCCAGATTTTAAAGACAACATGCCATCAGAAAATGTGCTAAAAATAGATGTTTGTCGTTATCTCAAGGAAAACTGGCCATTGGATGATGAGGATCTGGAAAGAATACATAAGCTCTATCGACTGGTAGCATACCACCGATGTTCTCGCTGGGTTTTCCAGATTTGGGGGAAAAAGAAACGAAGACCTTTCCCTGCTTGTATGTATTCAAAGATACGAGAACAGTTCGCGTCGCCAGACGGCCTGTACACACATTTTAAATATGCCAAAACATCTAAACGGTAATGTTTATACAGTACCGCTCAGAATTAACCTAACAAAAACCGCGGTTTAACCTCGGTTGAACCTCGGTTTGACCGCGGTGATTGAAAGGTTTGACCGAGGTTATACCGCGGTAATTTTGAGGTTAAACCGCGGTGACCGCAACCCAACCGAACCGATCGGCAAGCTTCGTATATACTCGTAATAGCATTCGTAAATATTCGTGTATTTCCGAAGGGGTCATTATAAAAATTTCGTATGTGCTTTATAAATATTGACATATTTTGTAAACATTGAGGCATGGGGAGGCTGTCGCTTTATGCCAGGGAGCGAATTGTCTATACTTTTGACAAATACTTCAGTTGTTGGAATAACTAAGAGTTTAAACAAATGGTAAAGGCAAATATGTAGGTCTCTTCTTGTTTATTACAGTTTAAATAGATGTTTTAGAATAAGTAAGAATTTGTCGTTCGCATCAACTTAAATTAACTTAACTCTTTAATATACACAATATACTGTCGCGAGTAAGAGTACATCCACTCGCGCGTAGCGAGTACTCGTTCTGACTCGCTACTCGCGAGTACTTGCATTTCATCTCACTCGCAAGCACTCGCCACTCGCAACTTGCGAGTGCTTGCGAGTCAAAAGGCTCAGACAATTTGTACAAATATGAAGCAAATAATTCAGCTAAATGAAATAAAACTCCATAGTTATATGAAACATAGTATGATAGATATTAACGTGTTTATAAACGACTGCCACATGGTGGGAAATATTTTCTTCGAACACAGTTCGTAAATGGTCGGACAGTCTTAGAAGCGTTAGCTATAACTGAGTCTATATCAATCAAAACAAAGCTTTAAAAGCGAAACCGCAATCAAAAATGTAAAAATGACACCAAAATGCGAATGATTGGACGAACAAATGCCATATTTAAATTTGGGACTATATATTCAAATATGGTGCGGTTGTAAGAATTGGCATTGAGTTCACTGACTTGTTTAACAATATAAATATCGAGTACTCGTCGACGTTGTCTTGTAATATTGCAGTAAGATTCGAGAATCAAATTAGGAGTAAAAACGTAATACTGTAAAGTGCAAAGTGACAAAATATAACTTACATTGTATATACTGCTAGCATCTGTCTTGAATCGGGAACCATTACAAACTCGCAGTTTCTCGCTCGTTATAGTCAAGCGACTTGATGCGCTGAATCCAATTGAAGATAATATCGATTGAACCCCATGGAACAACGTAACACAAACATACTTTATTTAAAGCAATTATACTAGTATCATATAATCGACAAATCCTGCCTATACTAATACAAGTATAGATTGTTTTGGCAGATCTCATGCATGTATGGTCATTATGATATTAAAGAAAGACATCAGCCATGAAATATTTGCGGAGGCGTAGTGTGCTTTGTTTGTGTTAGATCTGTGAATTGAAATATTTTAGAGTCTATATATAGTGGTCTGAATGTTTTTGGCACGTGTCAGAAAAATTTCAGCTGATCATGTTTGGTTTTTTCCCCCGTTAACTTGCGTTTCGTGCGGGTTTGAGCTGAGGACAAATTTACACAATTTAATTGCTAAGTTCGTCAATGGCCCATATGCCGCGGTTTCTAAAAGAAACATCTATTATAATCTGTGTTCAACGAATATACCAATGTTCCTTGAACTGTGTCAGGCCGAATTTTTCCCGAAACTCAAAAGGCAAAAGTCTATTTAAAAATTGTGTCAATTTGTAACCGCGTAATATTAGGATATTTTATCATGATGCGCATGAAAATATGTGTTGTTGGTTTTGACAGCTTATAAGTATAAAACTACAAATACAAATATATTAATTTTTCAAACAACTGCTTTATCTTGTCAAATTTTCTCAGCTATAGCCTGGCTATATAGTATTGAATAATATGCCAAAATTTGATTTCTTCTACTCGGTCAAGAAGCCTAATTAACTACAACTGCATGGTTATGTGAGCATTTTTTTCTTCAAAATTGGCACTCACACAGACAGTTCAAGAGTTCAAGCTCAAACCCGCACGAAACGCAAGTTAACGGGGAAAAAACCAAACAATATCAGCTGAAATTTATCTGACACGTGCCAAAAACATTCAGACCACTATAGACTCTAAAATATTTCAATTCACAGATCTAACACAAACAAAGCACACTACGCCTCCGCAAATATTTCATGGCTGATGTCTTTCTTTAATATCATAATGACCATACATGCATGAGATCTGCCAAAACAATCTCTACTTGTATTAGTATAGGCAGGATTTGTCGATTATATGATACTAGTATAATTGAATTTTTTTGCTTTAAATAAAGTATGTTCGTGTTTCGTTGTTCCATGGGGTTCAATCGATATTATCTT
>CACRXK020008334.1:8338-21031 GCA_902702795.2 Paramuricea clavata
CCCCCCCCCCCCAACCGACAAATAATGAACCCTAAGAATTATATATTTCCCTGCTGAAAACAGGTGTACAATTGATGTTTTAAATTTGCAAAACACATAGACTACAGACGTATAAACAACATGGCGAACATCCATTTTCATGTACTACAAACACTCTCTTACAGCCTGTGGAGTCTATTTAAAAGTCGAGGGTCGAGAGTAAAGGTCGAGAGTAAAAGTCGAGAGTCGAGGGTAAAAGTCGAGAGTCGAGGGTAAAAGTCGGGAGTCGAGTGTAAAAAGTCGAGAGTCGAGAGTAAAAAGTCGAGAGTCGATCGAGAGTAAAAAGTCGAGAGTCGATCGAGAGTAAAATGTCGAGAGTCGATCGAGAGTAAAAAGTCGAGATTCGGCAAATGTCATCAGAAACAACCAAGTCAAAATATTTTTAACACAATATATAACCGATCCGTAACAACGGCTGATTATAGCCGTACGGGCGGGCGGGGGGAGGCAGTCCCGCCCCCCAGTCAAAATAAAGTCATGCAAATTATAAACGTATAAATTTGGGCAAACATTGGGGGAAATAAATTTAAAAAGAAGACAGTACATGCAATATGGTATTTGAAAATACCAGAAATATGTAAAAGTAACGAGGAATCGACAAATTGGAAAACATTTTTGTCTACTTCCCAACGACAATTTTGGACTGAATTTAGTTACACGGAAAATTTTATTCAGTGGGTAAAAGTCGCGTAAATTTTCTTTCTGGCTCCTTGATTTTTTCCCACCCGTACACCTATGACGGCTGAACTGATTTCATTTCCTGTGTATTGGAACATAGAGCAAACAATATTTGCGAAACATAATTAGTATGCTCAAATTCTCGAAATTAAAGTAAAGAGGCATATACAATCAAAGGAATAATCCAGTATTATATAAAACAAAAACGTTCGCAAAAATTTTGCCACAACATTCAATAATAATAACTATTACTGATCTAATAACTAGTTTTATCGCTTCCTTATATATTACTGTCCATCCTTCCCGCTTTTACATGCACCTATTTCCGCGAAAAATTGCTCATATGTGAAGCTACATATAAATGCTAGGACTTTACAATCACGTGCGAGACATATTACCACCCGATAGAGTCACACATACGACAAGAGAATCCTATTTTTACTGGCTCGTATTTATGAATTCACAATTGTATGAATCGTTAGATTGTGATCAACGTGGATTTCTTAATAGGCTCTCGTTTGATATAAACGTACGTTAATGAATAAGTGACATTTTAGTTACAAGCCTGGAGACAGTGGTGGAAATTCACTTTTTTTGGGGGGGGAACAAAGCCTCCTAAATTTCCGACAAAACTTTCGAACTTCCGACGTACACCCCCCCCTTCCACTTGCACGCGAAAAGACTGTTTTTAGCCCTCTTTTAGGTCAAAATTTCCGAAAATTCGTCAATTTTCCGTGAAGGTGGGGGGCGGGGGGGGTGGCGGCTTCCGCCCCGTCCCACCAAGATTTCCGCCACTGCCTGGAGATGGCTGTCAAATTTGAGCGGAGTTTATATGTCAGTTAGAATGAAATGTGAAAGCATTCACCAAGACTGATGCATCAAATGCGATATTATTTTCTTATCCAATCTTTTTTGTTGACTTTATTAATTATTATTGACTGTACTGTTGTAGCAATATTTATTGGAAAGTTTGTATTTCAGCCGTTGGTACTTGTTACGGAATGGCTATGTAAAACTATATATAGATTGTGTTAAACGTGGTTAAAAATATTTTGACTTTGTTAATTGTTTCTGATGACATTTGCCGACTCTCGATTTTTGCTCTCGATCGACCCTCGACTTTTTACTCTCGATCGACTCTGCAGTTTTTACTCTCGACTCTCGACTTTTTACTCTCGACTCTCAACCTATACTCTCGACTCTCGACCCTCGACTGTTAGATACACTTCAGCCTGTGAGCAATATACTACATTTAAACCTTTTTAGAGTCTTAGAACATACAAATCTTTATTCTATATTAATGAATTACCTTTTCTACGTCGTGCGAGGCTTCGAAATCCAGCAATACGCATAGGAGAACGAGGCTGATGGTTTTTTTTTGGGGGGGGGGGCGGCAGTTGAAAGTTTGCCCGAGTTTTTATGGAGAATTGTAATGAAATAACCTGATTTTAACATATTTTCTGATAAATCTGCCCGAATTTTCTTGATTTTTCCTAGCATTTGCCCGAATTTCCATGGTTCTCCAAAATTTTGGGCGGTAGTCGCCTCCCCCCCTCCCGCCCCCTGTCTCGTACGCCTATGTCAATAAGGCATTCCCAACATGAACATAATACGAAGCCAAAGTGAAAGTGTGAAAGTGAAAGAAACTTTAAAGAAAGCGTGTTAATTCTCGTATTTTACTCGTATGTACTCGTATTTTACTCGTATGTACTCGTATTTACTCGTATGCTACTCGTGTGTACTCGTATGTTATTCGTGTGTACTTGTATGTTACTCGCGTGTTACTCGTATGTACTCGTATGTTACTCGTATGTACTCGTATGCTACTCGTATGTACTCGTATGTACTTGTGTGTTACTCATATTTCACTCGTATGTACTCGTGTGGTGTTTTAGTCACGATCTATATGTCAGATATATCATGTCATCTATGATTTATATTTCAATTGGTAAACAATAGTCTGTTGATTATGTTAAATAGGATTCAATTTTTATAAAAATCTGCCTGTATCTGGCTACCCTGATTTACAATTATGCAAATTTTTACTTTAATATAGACAGTCAAGCAGACGTTGTATTTCAAGCATGTAAACATCATCTAAGCCCATCCAAAGCTGAACATGTACAACAACCTAAGCGTTAATCGCCTCATATTGGAAAGCATTTGGAGATTGTTAAAAGTTTCTGTTGCAACCAAGTCCTGCAGTAGTTCTACTTCTTTTTTAACTGTTGTTTCTTCGCTGAAATCCGATCGCCGATGAAACGATCTGTAATGGACATAAAGTTCATTTTTTAAAAATATTTCGATTTTCCCATATTCTGTAAAACAAGCATGACAACACGTTTTCCCATTACCGAAACATCTGCGGAGGAGAGAGGTATGAGGCGGTGTATGGGATAAAAACCAAAGATACTTTCAGGTTCGGTGAGTCCGGGATTGGACGTAGCTCGCGCGGGTGGCAGTCACCCAAGGGGCGTCCAATCCTGGACTCACATTCCTGAAAGTATGTTTGTTATAGAACGCTTAAATTTTACTCTATTTTGAAAAAAATATGAGAGTATGCACAACAAAACTATTCTATTAAAAAATGATGAATAAATATGAAAGTGGCAAAAACAAGTCAAAAAGTTTCTTCAAAAAAGATAGGCACGTCCTGTGTTTGCTAAAGCTGTGTAATATGTAAATGATTGTCAAGAAACAACAATGACAGAAATCTGACCTTAAAGCAATCATGAATCCTAACCATTACCATTACCGTATCTACACTTGTTTAAAAATATCTTTGGCAGTTTGTGTCTTTAGGTTGTTTCTGGGTCAATTGTGATTTAATAGAAAGCTTAAGCAAGCGAAGTTTTTGAAAACATGGAATCCAATCAAAAATTCGAACGTTTATTGACAGCCGTTCTTGATTTTAAGAAACAACTGCTGGCGCATGTTGTCATCACTCGCCATCTATTATGGCTCGATAGATCTCCGACTGGCCTCTTTATTAAACTCTCTGTTGTTATTTATTTTCATTAATTTGCACATTTAATGTGTGTAGGACGTGAATAATAATGCTAGTAGCACGTGGACGTATTTGATAATTATCATGACACCAGTAATGCGTACAACTCAGCAGGAAACGGTTCTTTTTAAATTCGTGCAATTCTCAAACATGATCGAAGAAAACGCTCACCGCAGTAATATACACTTTGAACAACCACTCTAAAATAAAAAAATATCACTGGTATTTTTTAGAAACAAAACCAGAAATTTTTAAAAGAAATGGAGTGGAGTTCCCCTTTGGCAAAATATCATCCACCCACTCAATATATTTTCTAGGAACAAAGGCTTTACTTTCACATGTTTGCATAAGAATTCCACTTATCTATAGCGACGCCTTTCATAATTCCTCTATTTTAATCCCACGCAATTCCGGCCATTCAAACATAAAAAATTGTAAGTCACTATTTGTTCGTAGATATTTCATATTGATAAAGTGTTCGAGTTGATATAAGAATGATAAAACGGAAGCTTTATCTGATTTTTGCAGGTTACAACGGTAATTAGTGGACATTACGTACCAAATAAAGGCTTTTAGCCTTTAAGCCGTTAATATACCATGACACAAGCTCAACATTGAGTTGGGGGAGCGGAGGCTTAAAAAGGGCAACATGATTCAACATGGAATTTATCATAAAAATATACGAATTTTCTATAGAAGGAAAATAGTCTCAACCAGTTATGTCCAAGATTGTCTGAATGTGGGAATTTTACATGCATGCCAATTGTTTGAGAGATATGGTTAGAAAGCGAGATATGTTAGTGTTGCGATGGAGGAAAAATTATTAATACATGTTACATTGCAAGTACTGTAGGTAACCGAAATTTTTATCCATTTTACCAATCATTCCAGGCGATGAAAAATTTATTTTTATATGTAAGTAAAGGAAATTAATTAAGGAGGACATATATTAACGTCTGGAAGAAAGTAAACTATTTAATGGACTTTTGGTAAACTTGATTACTACGTACCTTATTTCGTATAATCATTGAAATCTTTGTATAATGAATGTAAAAACATATCCAACACTAAACGTCGCCCAATACTGGTCCGAAACGTGAAAACATGGTTTGCTCAGAAAATGATTATTCACTCTAACGTGTGAACGTTTTCCAGTCTATTTGAACCAATTAGCTACTGTTGTAGAACATAGCTACAAAGTTTAAAAAAAAATGGAATCATGGACATGCGAAACGTTTTCTAAACAGCTATTCTCATATAGGCAATCGTCACTTTTCACAGGTTATTATAGTATGGCGATCCCCCACGAGGAACAAAGGGTCGTTGTACAATGTTCAAATTGGCCATAATAAAGAAATGCAAGTATATCGCCATGACTTTTGGAGCATAGATGTTTTATAACAATATATAAGAAGATTTCAAACGATTCACGAAAAGATTTGATGTGGTATCAACGGTAAAGGGGAGGGGTGGGGGGGGGGTAGCAGCAAGATTTTATAGTAAATTATAGCTGTAGTCATTGTTTTAAATTGGAGCCGCCGTCACCGTTGTAATGGCCCGTTTACCGTTCTTTTATCGAACCACGATAAAAATTATACTTTGTTAACCGTCATATAAAAAAAATCGGGATAAATTATAAGTTTTAAAAGCAAGTTTGAGATTAATAAACTACAGAGCAAATGACGTCATCTAACATAAAATATAAAGCAGCACAATCATGAGAGTGATGTTTACATGATTGAATTAAATCCCAATGCATGTGTCTCAACCTTTATGCACTAGTAACATGATATTACTCGCTTCTGGCAATAGAAAACTATCTATTTTAGATGTAACAACAAGAAATATTTATGCGTTTCATGCGTATATTTTAGGATGTGACAAGCTCAAATAGGCATTATATTGCTTGCTTTTCGTGAAAACAAATATACAGCTAATTCAATTAAGGTTGTCTTTCCAAAAATGTTAACCTTAAACTCTGAGCGCGCGAAGGGTGATGGATTATTGCTTATTTATAGACTCATAAACTTTGAAATATGGCTTTGCAAGAATACCTAAGACATATAGAAAACTCACGACAGAAAATATACTTGCTGCAAAGGCAATTATCTGAGTTCGACGGTCTAATGAGCAAAAACCCATCATCCCTTGCGCGCTCAGAGTTTAAGGTTTAAGGTTTTGGAAAGACAGTCTTAATTGAATCAGCTGTATATTGCTCGAAAAACAAGTGCATCAATGTGTATATCCATCTTTCAGACTACTGGATTGGAAGAAATTTAAAAAAGATTGCGTTATCACGCACAATTAAATACAATGTATGTCAGACAGTTCTTGGACAGAACCCTTGAGACCATTCTAGCTATTAAGTTATTGAACATTGACCAAACAAACTTCTTCTCCGCCTCCCCCAGTTAAATATTCTGAACAACGCCGAAACAACTTTTGGTAATATACCATGACACAAACTCAACATTGAGTTGGGGGAGCGGAGGCTTAAGAAGGGAAACTTGATTCAACATGGAGTTTATCATAAAAATAAGCGAATTTTCTATAGAAGGAAAATAGTCTCAACCAGTACATGTCCAAGATTGTAACGGCAAAACATATTTGGCAAAAGATAAATCTTATTTAAATTTTAGATAGGTTCAACTTTTTACAATAAAGCTCTTTCACATAACGTTTAAGCTTTCAACAATATCTTCGACTCCGTTTGCAGTTTTAGCTTTTTTCGCATTTCTATACCTTAAAATATTTTTGACTTTACGACGTTTGTGGGAGATTTTACATCAATAAATAAAATTATATAGTATTCATTATCATTTTAGTACGTTTTATTCGTAAACTAACGCATAAGTTCAGCAATAATGTTTGCTACAGTATAAGTGTAATATAGAAACAATTAGAAACATTTTTTAAAAACAGGAAATTGGTCTTTGTTTGAATGATTTCCCATTATAGTTAAGGCTATAATGTGTCTATGCACTGGCAGGCAATATAATAAACATGGTAAAACCTAAAGTAGCCTCCTACACAGACGTTGTTGGTGGCCGATCATCTTCACCATAATTGAAAGTTCGAAAATCACTGTCCTTCATAAGCAGAGCCCAAAATATAAAAATATATTGGTGAGCTATTTACATCAACAAGTCTGTAGTATTTTTAAAGTTGAAAGTTTTACTGCGCATCAGAAAAGGGCTTTTCATTCTATAATGAACGAAAAGAAGGATATTTTCGTAAATCTCCCAACTGGCGCAGAAATATAACTTATTTATCAAGTATTACTGTTTCGATAAACGAGGACTGATAGTACGATTAAAAATTGTTCTGTTAACATTTATATATAGACTAAACATTAATAATAGTCAGCCAATAAATGATTGAGAAATACTTTGATAGACATTTAGAAATATGATACTAGGCCGCATGTCAAAATAGCGCAAGAATAACCAAATGCCTGCATGAATGCATGAAATAGAAACACTGAAATAGTACCGAGATCTGTAATTTATACTGACCTGAAAACTGTTTGCTTACCTGTGGTTTGAACGTTTATACGGAGATTATGCTAACCTGAATATGTAAAACTGTGTAAAGTACTGGATATTGCCACAGAAGTAAGTAATATTATCATGTAAATATTAATTGTCATCATATGCGCGTTTATAGGTATCATTGCATGTTAAATATTAGTCTGACTTTTACATAGTTTAATTTCATTTTAGATCGAATTGTTTTGTTTGTTATTTCAAATATTAATACGATATACAATATCCAGTCGACGTGTTTGATTTATCGACTTTGCGAACCAATTACCGAAGTTATTTGATATAATATTTATGGTAAACATTTAGTAACCATGGATTGATAAATTTAATGCGAGATCAAGTAACAAAAAAACTACGCGATCTTGGAGTCAGCTAGCACGGTGTCGTTAAACAATAATGAAAAGCAACTCTTTATACCTGGGATTTTCAACCGTTATCAAGTTATCTTTCCTGTGAATGCTTCCTGACGGTTATAATTTTTTAACGCTTTGGGTTTTATTTGCGAAAACAGAATACATTTTGGGACAGGAATAGTTTTCGAAGACGAAGTTGGGACGCATTACACGGAGAAACCCGATGTATATAATTGCCGCACAGTATCCCAATTTACATTCAGTTGCACGCACAGGTGTTTTGCAATTGTTGGGATAACTGTTCTCCTAACCATACATACGGTCAAATTCCCCTTTTACGGACCATAACAAATTTGATTCAGTCATGGCAACAAGTTTGTTTTACTGATTTTTACAGAATGCACTCCATTCGTATAATGACACTTTGTTTTTAAATATCAACTGATCATTGAATGGGTTCGCTAGACACATGGCCATATTAACCCAACAAAACAGGTCTGGAATACTGCTCAAGAAGTTTTGCAGGTCGTTGAGATGGGCTGTTAACTGGATATTACACTAGGCCGGACATTGGCATATGCTGCATTGTACCAAAACTTGGGTACAGAGGAAATTTTAACCATCCGGATCGGGAGGGAAGAAAAATTGTTTCTGATAATAGTAAGTGTATTAAGACATTTGAAGGGAATAGGGGGTTAACTTCCAATTTTCTTCATGGGGAGGCATCAATGTTCTCTGGAATGACCCAATGTCAGATGATTTTACTTGTCAGTGATATCACTCAGTGGGTTACTGAAACAAGTAACACTCCTCTCCAATATAACTGAGGTGAAATTATATAATCTTATGAATCTATGAATGTTTTCTGGAATGAGCCAATAGCATATTAAATCACAAATACCAACAACCAGTGGCAGACACCTAGCAAGATATTGCGGTTGCTGTTGAGATGTCTGTTAACAGATCCTATCTGCATATATCTCTTGTTAAGAAATTCACTGGCAATGTGGTCTACTTTATATTCCTCTGTCTAATGCCAGCAAATTTTACAGTTTTACTTGTTGAGAAGATAGCCTTGCAGGACTTTCCAATTTGCCATGTTTCGCCCGCACAGAGAATCCATTACTGGCGATGAGTCAAGGTAAAAGCCATATAAACCAAGGGTTATCAATTATGATAATACTAGAACCAAGGGTTGGGTTGTGCTGCCACATTAGGTCCCCCCATTCGCAATAAAGTGCGAAGTTTATAGGTTGGACAGGAGGGAATTGCTCATATTGCTGCTTGCGAACTGCGAAGCGCTATGTACGGTAATGTTAACTGACTGTGGAGTTCCAGTACATGAAATATGTAGAGCTAATGCTAGTCTTGTATTTCCTTTCTTATAACTCGTGTGACTAAACGTTTTGCTGGAGCAACAGCTTCATCAGTGAAAGCTGCCATGGCCCTGCTACGGCCCAAAACTGCAAAGACAAAAGAAATGCCGATACGAAAAGACGAAAACTGGCAGAAGACATTTGAACTGATAAGTTTTTCCTTATTATAAATTATTTTGTATGGTAGCTAAACATTTGCGGAAATTAACTAATATATAAATAAGTTATTTAAACTTCCTATATATGCAGTACTGTTTGACAGGTTTAAATGTGCATGATTGAAGCTTTGCTTATGTATAAAGCAGGATGAAAATTTTAAAATGAAATTCCAAGTTCGCTCACGGTGATGAAGAAAAGGAATCCAAACTGAATATAACGGAATATTCTGCCATATAACGGCAGAATTTGAGGCCTGTTTGCCAGTAACAAGCCAAACAGAAACCTTTAATTCTTTGAATAAGTAATAATACATGTTAAAAACCTCTAACATAGTACTTAATATTTCTTTCCTTTACAATCAATCGTCCTGCCGCTAGGCTTTCATATTGCTTGTGTCGGCATCGTGTATATAGCAAAAATTCAAAGCTATTTAATACTAATTAGAAAATTAATAGGCCGTGGGCTGTTGTGCGAAAAAGTGCCTAGAAAAGCAATTTCGTGGCACCCATCTGGAAAATAGATTTTCTGTGGTTCAATTCATAGAACCATAGATGCTTAATTACCACAAAAAGTTCCCAAGCAAAAAACTTGTCCAACACCGAGAAAATGGGTGATCAGTGATTATCCTCTATTAAATTGTATTACAGCAAGAAAATGTAAAATTTGTATTCAATTATAACAAAAATTACTTGCATTATGAGAAAGCTTACAAAAACCTACACCGAAGACATTTAAACAGTTTTTTTATATCTAAAATTGTTTTCGAGTCACTTACGCTGTCAAAAACGCGTTTTTGACCTAGTACCCAGTCCTTATTGCGACATTTTGGTCCAATTTTCACATTTAAAACAGCAATAACTCAAAGACTATTTGAAAAATCAAAAACTGTTTAAAAGTCTTATATGCGGTTTTATGTACGTTTTCCGATGATGCAAGTCATTTTTATTGTAATTGAATACAGAATCCCCCATTTTTTTGCTGTAATACAATTTAATAGAGGATAATCATTGATCACTCATTTTTTCGGGATTGGGCAACTTTTTTGCTTGGGAAATTACTTTGGTAGTGATGTACCTATATGCCTTTCAAATAAACCCCAAACCAAGTATTTCCCACATGGGTGCCACGAAGCGAAATAATTTTGGCCAACAGCCCACGGCCTATAAATGTACATTATAATATACAATTACGACAACAGAATAACCATACCAACAGTGCGTGCAGCTTGGAGTGAATATTTGATCTCATTTACTTAGTTTAACACAATTATATTGGGAAAAATTTGGATAACAAATGTATTGCTTTTAACGTTTCTTTGCCTAGCAATCACTTCTTGCAGTTTAAATACGCCTCTTCAATTCTGGTTAAGTGCTTTTCAAATTCCTTTTGAACTAGTTTACAGTACAAAAAGTAAAAAAGTAGTCAGTTGAATGCACACTGTATTTAGAATCTCTAACGCTGGAAAGTTTGAAAGCCGACAAGTTTGAAAGAGAAGTTCAGAAGATTGAAAATCAACGTGCTAGTTGTTTCTGTTTTTGTACTGTCTATTAGCGTGTTTGGTAAGTTGGTATTATACAATTACTTTATGGTTTCCGTGTTTGGATGGCCTGATCCAAACACGCGGGAATGTTGCGAGGGTTAAGAAAAGCGAGCGAAATCACGAGCCGAAGGCGAGTGATTTTGCCCGCTTTTCTTAACTCGAGCAACATTCCCAAGTGTTTGGATCATTCCATCCAAACACGGAAACCATAAAGTAATTGTTTTATAAAATAACAACAACACGATAGTCCTCCGTGTTTGGATGGCCTGATCCAAACACGGGTTTCGACCAATCAGAATACGCGTTATGTACATGTTATTTTATAAATGTATCTATGCATGCACTTTGTTTAGTAAAGACACTCGTTACTTATATGTCAATACCAAGATTTGTATCCTTTATATAGCTAGTATATTAGGTAATAGAGATGGTCTAGAGTGCATTTTGGATAAATCATGCACGAGTGAGCACAAGTCCGTAGAAAAAGTGGTATATTTGAGATCTTGTATATATATTTGAGATTACGTATTATTAATTAATACATAACAATTATCGAGCCATGTTTGGTTTGTTTTTGAAGCAATCTCAGCGATAATTTTGAGATAATTCATAATTCATAATTTTAGAACAAATTACCCTCCGCTCAGTTGAATTACCATTATTTGTTATCTGTCTGTATTTTGGGAAAGATGAAATTCAGTTTCTTGCAAACTACACTGGCGATTTTCAAATAACTTTTTTAAAATATTCAAAGCTTCATAACAATGTATTTTCTGCAATAGGTAGGTCACCGTGGTTATTTGTCTGTTAAGACGGATTTTTGGTTGATATAGGCCATATGGATGGTGACGTCATGTTGTTATGGTAACGTGAAGAGCAGTGTTTGTGGGTTAAAATTACTCTTGTATATAAGAGGAATAATGGCTTGTGCATAAAATTAGTTTAAAATACTGAGATATATTGGAAACTGAAGGGAGCCTCGTTAAGTTAAAAATTAACCTCGAACGCTTCGCAAGACGTTTTAAAATTTTCTTTATAAAACTAAGCTGCCTTTATCGAAAAACTGTGAATTAAAAAAAAATGATTTCAAATTCTCGCATTCAATTAACTTTGCTTTCTTTTTACTTAAAATTTTAATGTAATAAAAAGGGATAATGAATAGACAAGAACTGAAATTATATGCTGTCTTTTTAATTCAAAATATACGCAACGATCAGCTTTTAATTAATCTAAAGCAATTAGAAAGCGAACAATACATCAATATTTAAAACAAATTAAACCGACCTTCGTTAACATCGGCGCCTTTACTCCCTTCTTTTGGTCACCCACGCTCGCGATTATTAATGAACTTCAGACTTCGCTAATGCTTTTGTTTTTTCCGTGTGTAAAAGCCGGGCGGAATTACTACCCTAGCCCGGGCTCCCGGGCTTACGCCCGGAACGGCGCTCTGCGCCGTACATCGCTTCGGGACTAGCGATTAAGACAATAGTAAGTAAAAACTATTTTCACTATAGCCCGAATGAAAACATTTATTATCACCAAAATAGATCAAGACCGTCGAATTTCTATTTGATTGAAATAAGAAAACAAATACATACCCTAATTGCATATACAATGTTCAAAAATAATGAAAATCCGACAAAGAATGTCCAAAATAATGTCTAAGTGACGAGTTAATATAATAATGACTTTCATATAACTCAGAGTTCTCGTCCAAATGATTTTATTTTACCCACCATTTTGCTTGCCAAGAATTTTTCATGTGAATTTAGTTCTATCGGTCTCATTATGAAAATTGGAATTAAATGAGCTACCATCACAATACACCTTTCGATCACGGATGGAATCAGGGTTGGTAACTTTGATGAATAATTAGGCCAAATCGTCATTAGTGCCGTTTAGAAAACAAAGAAAACAAAAGGCCAAGACAAAGAAAACAAAGGCCTAGTGTGACGGTGTTTGGCCTAATTATTCAACAAACCTACCAACCCTGGAT